>PVKM010038505.1:0-14076 GCA_004027735.1 Carollia perspicillata
ATTATTAATATGTAATACATAACAATGTTTTACTTATATATATATAACTTGATTGTTTTCAAATTGCTTGCACAAGGCTTATCTTGTGGATTTCTTAAGAATTATAAGATAATGAGATAAATAGAACAAATATTCTCACTATTAAGTACACAATTTTCTAACCACTTTGCTGTACATCTCAAACTAATACAAAGTAATATTGAATGTAACCTGTAATTTCTTTTAAAAAATGAAGAAGCTGGGGCACGGGGAGGGAGGGTTAAGTAATTTGCCCCAAATTATGTGGTTAGCCAGTGGAACACTTCCTTCCAGTTACCATGCTTCCTCTTTGTCTAGCCTCTATCACTGCCCCCAGACACAGTGTGTGTGTCTGCACATCTGTTTCCTCTGCTTGCAACGTCCTCCCTGTGGATCTTCCCTCACGGCACTGACCGAAATGAACAGAACCGTCTCCTTCCGTCCACTTCCCAGAACCCTGCACATCACTGCGGACACCATCTGCTTTGTCATCCTGGTATCTCCTGGACCATCCTTTTGGCCAACATTGCTTGCCAAAGGAGTCTCTCAGCACTTCTCATTTGATTTGAAATATCAAATGAATTTGGCAATACTATTATAACCTTTCCCTTGCTTCATAATAACTTTTTGAAAAAAGGAGCACATGGAAATGACTGTTCTTTCATTTTTAATTTTGTTAAATTTATAGAGGTGACTTTGATTAATAAAATTATGTAGGTTTCAAGTATGTAATTCTTTGGTACATCAACTGTGTGTTGCAGTGTGTGTTTCCCACCCGAAGTCAAATCTTCTTCCATCACCACATGTTTGACTCCTGGACCCTTTACTACCCCTCCCTCCCCGCTCCCCTCTGTAACTGTACGACAGTTTTTGTTTGCTTGTTTATAGTGTTTGCTCATTTGTTGCTTTCAGTTTTATATCCCACATATAATTGAAAGCGTATGCCTCTTAACCCAGTGAAAATATTCTTCAAACATAAAATAGAAATAGAAACTTTAAGACAAACAAAATTGAGGTAATTCAGTGCCAGCAGACCTACTATGCAATAAAAGGTTGAAGAAGCTTTTTAAGCACAAGGAATACAATTCAGAAGTCAGAGTTTAGAGGGACACACACACAGTATTGGTAATGGAATAATAAAGATAGAATGTAATCTCTCATAGTCTTTTTAAAATTTCTGTAAAATATAACTGTACAAATCAATAGTTGTCTGTATATAACTTTTTGTGTTTTTTTGTCTTGTTTGTTCATTTGTTGCTTTCCATTTTATATCCCACCTATGACTGAAATCATATGGTTGTTAACTTTTTATGTCTAACTTATTTTGCTTAGCATGATATCCTCAGGATGCTTCATGTTGTTGCAAATGGCAATGTTTCACCTTTTTATGGTTAAATAGTATTCCCCGGTATATGTACGTGCTCTTTATCCAATCACCCATCAAAGAACACTTCAGTGGTTTCCATGTCTTGGGAAATACAAGTCAATACTACAGTGAGAAAGTACCTTGCACCTATTATCAATGTTGAAGAGGCTGTAGAGGAAAAGGAATCCTCATTGAATGCTGGTGAGAATGTAAACTGGTACAGCCACTCTGGAAAATTGTATGGAGGTTCCTCAGAAATTAAGAAGAGTTACCACATGATCCAGCATCCCCTCTTCTGGGTATCCACCCCCAAAATTTGAAAACATCTACTCACAGAGATATATGCACCCCTAAGTTCATTGCAGCATTATTCATGCAAGTAACTTTAAATGCCTCTACATATTTTGAAAGGAGAACTTTGTTTAATTTGTAGACACTTACCTGTGCCAAACAAATAAATAAGTATATTTATATACAATATGTAGCTACTGTTTAAGAATATACAGATAAAAATATATACCAAACCTACCTGAATTGCGAAAACTACTCAGAGAGAATGATAAGACGCATGAGAATCTCATGAAAGGATTACAAATAGCACAGTGTTTCCCATGGCATCTGCAGACACTAGGGATGCTGTGCCCCCTGGCAGGTGGACGCTGTGCCCCCTGGCAGGGCATGCATGTGGTTACCATTACAGTGATGGTGGTAGGTTATACACGTGAAGATTCTTCAGTGCACAACTGCAACTACTTTAACTTGTGGTCATTTTAGATGGATGGAGAGATAGATGTAGACATATAAGTATAGTTATGGACAGCGTCTGTCTCTCTGTTTCCATAAACACGCATGCAGAAAGTGATACAGACAACATTTGATCAGATTGCAGTGAAGCATTTTGAGGAAGAGGCAGATTCCCGAAGGCATCTGTGGGCTCTGGGTTATCATGAGGTTACGCATTCTGTCTCTACCCTCAGTGTGGCCGCTACTCTGAAACATCCCCGTGTGTCTTGAACCTATCTCTTCCTCTCTGATCTCACTGCCATTGGCTTCATTGAGAAGCATATCTTCTCTCGCTTGAAATATTGCAAAAGTCTCTTTATTTCTTGATCTGCCACCATTTTATAATTCAAACTCCATACACGTACCACAGTTATCTCTTAAATATCTGGTGTCTGCCTAACACCCCCACATCTGCCCCTTGTTAAAATTGTAACGTCCCAACGTCTTAGCAGGATTTACCAAACCATTCACAGTCTGGTGATAGCCTGTCTGGGGGATTTACTCACCCCTTCTCTAGCAAGTAGCCCCACTGGGGCTACATTATTCTCTCTTCTCTGTGCCTTTACACTATTCCTTCTGCTTGGAAAACACTTTCCTAGTTTTGTGTCATACACACTTGCCTGTCAACACTCAATTCAAGTATGAGCTCCTTTATGGAGAGAGAGAAACAGGAGTTTCTCTCACTCCTGTTTCCAAAGTGTTCCTGGTTATGCCTTTTATCATACCATTTATCTTTGCAATGGAACTATACCACGGAAGAGACCTGCTATGTTTGTTCTTCTGTTCCTACTATGCAACACAAGGCCTGACAAGTGATAAAACCTTCCCCTCCTCTGACGGTAATGTGTACATGCATAGGTTTAAACGTTGGGTAACTGATAATTTTTCAACTGTTTTCCATCCTAGATAGAAATTTGACTTTTGCCCTTTCTTTTCCTTGAAATACTATCCACCCTATTCTTTACTTATGTAATGTTTTTCCCTCTGTGCTTGGTTTTTATGTTATTTCCTCAAAGAAATCTTTGATAATAACCCTAGTCCTTCCCACAGCCATCTAATTCAGGTCCTCTTGTTAAAATCTCTCCTTAACCTTCAAATCTTCCTCAATAATACTTACATAGTTTTGTGTTTTTATATTTATTTCTATGGTTATTTGTTTAAAGTCTCTTTGTCCCTAAACGATACACTTTATAAACCACGATATTCTCAGTACCTAGAACTATGCTTGTACATAATAGGTCCTTAGTAAAAATGTGTTGAATGAATAAAAATCTACTTATGTACTGTGTTAACATATTATTATATACTTAGGAGAGAAGAAAGCTGAGTTAGAAAGGTATTTCTAATGGTGAAATATTTTCTCGTGCAAAGGTAGTAGGGGTTTGAAATACATGATTCTTGACATGTGAGCAGCACCTACACAGTTCAAAAGCCGTGGGAGAGGCCGTGAACCGCAGCTGAGGCTCTGGAGTCCAGTGACCCATGCCGCCTTGGACGACTTTTACTTGGCCCTCTGATCCCCTGGTTCTTCATCTGTCCAGTGAAGACAACAAAATACATCCCCTAGGTTGTTATGACCACTGTTGCTGTGCAGTGCCTAGAAATAAATACGTACTTAATAAATGTTCGTTGTTAGTATTTATTTTTATACACTCATTATTGATATTATTCATGTTAGTTAGAATCAGGTAAATAGCTTAATCAGTGCCTAATTGCTCATTTTCTAACTCTCAGTTTCTTCAGCTTTAAGATAGGACTTATAGGTGAAGCTGGCTTTAGGTGGCTAGCAAGATTTCATTATCCATGCTTCCAGAGCAAAAAATAAATATTTGATAAATAATTGTCAATTTCTTCCTCTTAAGCTGGACCATTGTACCTACACAAATACACACAACACATCACACACATCTGTATAGAGAAATTACTTGGCTTTTCCTTATATACTGTCTTCTAAGGGAATTTCTGTTTGTTTGTTTCTAGAAGGCTCAAGCACACACCTTCAGCACCATGCCCCATTTATTCAAGGCCATTGATTCCATCCATTATGACTCTATCCTGTCCTTGCCTAGTCATATAGTATTTGAAAATCATGTTTCAAGTGTTGTGTTTAAGACTGAATGGCACTGTTTACTTTTTTAAGATTTTATTAACTTATTTTTAGAGAGAGGGGAAGGGAAGGAGAGAGAGAGAGAAACATCAATGTGTAGTTGCCTCTGCTGCACCCTCTGCTGGGGACCTGGCCCACAACCCAGGCATGTGCCTTGACTGGGAATCGAACCGGTGACCCTTTGGTTTGCAGGCTGGTGTTCAATCCACTGAGCCACACCAGCCAGAATGAACAGCACTGTTTAAATATATAGATATAAATGTAAATGTAAATGTAAACACACACACACATATTTATCTGGACTCATAGAGGCTCAAGTTTGACTACCATTTTTCCCAACTACATTCTGTGTGCTTTTTGAAAAAGTTATTTGAGTTCATTATGTTTCAGCGGTCTCTACCACACAATGGGCATTAACATACTCATGACACAGGGATGTGGAGATTGTATTTGTTGTATGCCTTTGAGTCAGCTCTGACTCCTGGTGACCCTATGAATGAGTGATACCACATGTCCTATTCTCAACAGCCCTTAGAGATAATGATTTTAAAGAGACTTAAATAGCTATTATTGCTGTTTTTATTTTTCTTGTTATTATTATCCCCAGAGAGTAACAAAATATTGAGACCTTATGAAAGCTAATGTAAATATGAAATGCTCTCCACTACACTTTTAAACACTCAAGGCTAATTTACAAAAATAATGACAGTACAGACTTTTAAAACCTTGAGTGTTTTATTCTTCTAGGGTTACTTTTTAAAATGTATTCTAACAAGAGAGCTAATTTTACAAACTACAGGTAAGACTAATTTGAGAATTATGCTATGCAGGTTAGGTTGTGAAATTCTGGGGACTTAAATAATATGATATGGTGACAAAGGACCACGTGAAGTGTCAGGATAAGTGGCTTCTAACCTGGATTCATCCATAGCCATGTGATCTTTTGTAAACCACTTAACTTCTTTGGCTAAGATGTGTGTGTTTGTGCATGCTCACGGTGTTCATTTGTTTGGGTTAATTTTGAATGAAAGAGGTGGATTGATAATTCTCAAATTATCAATTTGGTGGTCTTCTAGTCCATTAAAAGGCCCTGGCTGGTGTAGTTCAGTGGATTGAGTGTGGGCCTGCGAACCAAAGAATCACGGGTCGATTCCCAGTCAGGGCACATGCCTGGGTTGCTGGCCAGTTCCCAGCAGGGGACGCATGAGAGGCAACCATACACTGACATTTCTCTCCCTCTCTCCTTCCCTTCCCCTCTAAAGATAAATAAATAAATAAAATCTTTTTTAAAAAGTCCATTAAAAGAACATTAAAAGTCCAAGGGGGCTACTCTTGAGAACAAGGTGGTAACAGCACCAAGAACAATAACAAAATAGCAAGTGTTTGTTTCCTAGACTCTCACATTAAGGGCTCTGTACACATTTAACTCAATTCTCAACATCCTTAAGAGATACTCCTTATTAAAAAATTAACGTAAGTGTAGAAATACACATCAAAGATATAGAATTGAGTATCCAGAAAAACATCCATACTTTTAGGATCAATTGGTTTTCTGCAAGGTTCCAAGACAATTCAATGAGGAAAAAAATACTCTTCAACAAATGGTATTAGGACACATGGATATTCACATACAAAAGAATGTAGAGTTGGCACCCTGTTTCACATCATATTCAAAAATTAACTCAAAATGCATCAAATATCTAAATGTAAGAGATAAAAGTTAGAACTGACAGAAGGGATGAACATTTTTGCAAATAATGTATCTGCTAAGGGACAGGTATCAAAAATATATTTTAAAACTTTTATAACTCAACAATAAAAAGATACAATCTCTATTTAAAAATTAGACGAAGTATTTAAAAAGGCATTTCCTCAGAGAAGATATACAAATGGCCAGTGTGTACATAAGGGGAGATGTGACATCATTTTTCATTAGGAAAATGTAAATCAAAGCCACAATGAGATCCTTCTTCACTCTTACTAGGATGATTACAATCAAAGAGACAGATAATAACAGGAGCGAGGACGTAAAAAAACATGGAACCCTCATCCGTTGCTGGTGGAGTTGTAAAATAGCGCAGCTGCCTTGGAAGACAGTCTGGTAGTTGCTCAAAAGGTTAAAGATAGAGTTACCATATGACTCAGCCATTTTCAACTCCGAAGAATATGCCTAGGAGGAATGGGAACATATGTCCACACCACAATTTGTACATAAATGTTTATAATAGCATCATTTATAATAGACAAAAAGCAGAAACAGCCCAAATGTTCATCAACAACTGAATGCACACACAAAACACAGTGCATCCATACAGTAAAACACTCTTCGTCAATATGGAGGGATGAAGTACTGATGCCTGCTCTAACGTGGATGAGCCTTGGCAACATCATGTTAAGTGGAAGGAGCCAGACAGGAAAAGCCAAACTACTGTATGATTTTCCTTTACATGAAGCGTCCAACACAGGTAAATCCACAGAGACAGGAAGTACATTCATTGCCGGGGGCGAGGGAGAGGAGCAAATGGGGAGGGGCTGCTGACGGGCATGGGGTTTCTTTTGGGGGGTTGATGAAGATGTTCTAGATTCGGATGATGGTGATTGTTTCACAACTTTGCACATACACTAAAATTCAGTGTATTGTACACTTTAAAAGAATTAATTTGCTGGTATATGAGTTATAAGTCCACAAGGACACTTTTAAAAAATCATGGCTTGTCAGTTTTGAAAGGTAGAACCAGAAGTTATTGCACTATGTGGAACAAAAGAAAGCCAACTTTCTTTCTGCTAAACATCTGCTACATTCTCCACCTCTCGGTCATTACATCCCCACTGTTTCCCCTTCCTTTTTCAAGGCCGTTCATGCTGCCCTACCCATGTGGGCCATACCTTAAGCACCCATGCTCACTCCCAACTCTACCTTTGTGTCCTTTTCTCAACTCTGTGGGTTCAAGTCCTACTCATGCCTGAAACTGACAATGAAATATAATACCCTCTCTCTCTCAGCTCTCCCTATACCAGAGATGAAGGCAGGTCTGTGCTCCATGGCCACTTGTTCATCATGATGTAATATATTTATTCTAAAACATTTATTGCATGTTTACTATGTCCTAGGCATTACCTTGGGGAGAGAAACACGGAGAGACCAGATTGCTCTCTTATGTGAATCACAGAGTTCTATCAAGAGAAGAACACCGACATTGACAAATACAGGGTCATTCTGTGATTACCATGGCGGATGCGCTCTGACGTGGTCCGAGGTGCATGACAGCTATTACAGGGGGCCAGCCCTGGTCAGGGAGTTTGCGTGAGGGGTTTTCCGGGCAGAGGGAGCAGTGTGGGCAAAGGTTCTGCAAGGAGGGGATGCAAGGTTAGCTTGGTGACTGTGCCTGAAGTGAAAAGAGGGAGAACTTACAAGTGGTTGCTGAATGGGAAGGGACAGATGTGTAGACTCTTCAAGAAAATGCCAAGGTTTTGGTCTTTCAAAGAGAAATGAGGAAAGGCCTAAAAATGTTGAAAACAGGTCACTATTGGCTGCAGTGTGGAGGATAGACAGGAAGGAAGCACAAGTGCTGCCGTCCAAGCAGTGAGTGGTGGTGGCTTGGGCCAGCATGGTAGCAGGAGCGATGGGTGGAGAGGGATCGATAGGAGAGACATTTAGGAGGTACACTAAACAACCTGGGGATTGGGGAGATATATGTTAGGTGTCAAAGCACTTCTCACACTGTACCATTGTTTTCTATGTTTTTTCACTCCCTAGATTGGGGAATCTTTGTAATCAAGGACTTCTACTTGCTCATCCTGGTATCGCTGAGGTCCTTTCAATGTCTAGTGTCTAGTGGGAGCACAGTCAGTGTGTGTTCCATTTAACTGGCAGGGCATAGAGGTTTTACAGAAACACAACCTCCCAGGATCCACTGGGGGAAGCCAGAGACTTTGAGTGAGACCTCACTGCCTGAGGTCATAGCCCAGTGCTTAGGAGGCAAGGTCAGAGCCATGCCATTCGATTTTATAGATTCTGAGTGGGAACCCAGACTTCCTCCATATCCTGGTGTGGTATGGCTTTTGAACACACTGGATATGATTAGAACAGCTGGATCCTCATTATTTTTTCTTCCTGGTTCTGCTTTGATAAGAGGAACGAGAGGAATCAGAGCCCATGATTGTGAACTAGGACACACGGCTATGTGACAGGGACCAGGCGCTATCACAGGCCACTCGGGTTGTGTTGAAGTTCTTTGCAATGGTTGTGTCTATGACATCTCCTACACAAGTTATTTATAGACTGGGGCACACATTTTTTTTGTTTACACAATTATAGTAACTGACCATGATCAGAGAAAGACATGTAGTCAAAGTGTCCCTCTCACCTCATTCTGCTCTTTTCCAGCGTGTGGAGCTCCCTCCCTCTGGAGGGTCCCTCAGTCCCTACCTCTCCTGAGTGCTGCTTCTCCTGAGAGTTCTCACCACACACACACACTTAGGACCATAGGGTTCAATTTACACTTCACAATATTTAAGCCAAAAACAGACCTTAGAGATCACCCAGCTCAGCCTCCTCATTTTGCAGCTCAGAAAGCCCTTTGATTCTAGTCATCACTCTGTCAAGTGTTTGCTGTGAGGCAGGGGACAGGTTCTGTTACCTCTTTTTCTGTTAACGCAGCTCTTTCCCTCGCACTAGGACCCTCAGTATTTCACGCCCCACCCCACGCCCGGGCACTGTATTCTCTCCTCTTCTCTAGTCTTCCTTCTTAATGTTATCACAGTTGTCTTACTTATTATTGGCTGATGCCATCAGGACTCCTCTCTTACCCACAGTGGCTTTGAACAAGTTCCTAAGTGCCTCTCACCAGCTGTAGAGCAGGGTAGTTATCTTAGGCAACTCAAATGGTCCTTGTGAGTGAATATAAAAAGGGATTTATCATAGTGCCTGGTATATAGTAAATATTTAATACTACTACTACACTTTTTGCCAAAACGCTCATTTTTTGAGGACCTCATAAGTGTCAGGAGGTACCACAGAAAAAGTCTGGCACAAACCACTTATTTTGTCCTGTGACAGAAAGAGGAGAAGCTGAGGTTTTAGACAGGTCTGACCTACTTTAGAACCCAATGTCTCAGCTACTTCAAAGCCACAACCTGATGCCACCTAAGTCTGCCTGGCTGCACCCACTGGCCTTTGATTCTGGACACAGTGTGGTAGGTAATGGTGAGTTCTTGCAGGGTCTGGAGCAAAAGTGGCCCTCACTTTGACGATCTGAAAGAACAGGTAATACAAAGCACCTGCCTCACTGAATAGGTGGTAACACCAAATGCGTTCATGCACGTACTGTTCCATCATCTCATTAATCACCAGCATCTTTTCCTTTTCTGCCTCAAATTTCTGGACACTCCATTTTACTCTCCTGGGTCACAGAACATCAGTGCAAGCAAGAAGTGTAAGAGGGGACACTCCTACCTTCATGTCACCTGTCCCTGCTCTCCAGTGTCTCACGGCAGACTCACTGAAGCCTCGGGTCTTAAGCCTTAGTCCCACCATACTGATGCCACTCCTGGCAAGGGCAAGTGGGAGGAGGTGCCCAAGCTGAGAATTAGGCTGCACGTGTCCATACATAGGACTCCGTGTGGATGAAGTCCACACCCCCACCCCATCATCAACTCTGGGCATGGCTGCCTTTCTGCCCAGCAGACCTATGAGTGATGCTCTCTGACATCATGTTGTGTATCCATCTTTTCTCCCTATCCCCAAATTTCAATGCCTTATTTTGAAAGAGAATGGGTGAGGGAAAATAAGATTTGCTATGACCCCTTTTCAAAGTTTGTCCTATAACCACACTTGATACTCAGCAGGGGCTGCTTCATTCAACCTCTCACAGCTTCCCTGACTTGCCCCTGTCCTGCTGTGACACCCATATCTCAGCCCAGAGCTTTCTGATGACAAGGATGGGCTGCAAGTCTCTGCTGTGCTCTGCTCACTTGAACAGCAACCTTGGAGGTTGAGTGGTATCTCAACTGAGCTGGCTACCCCTTTAAACATGACCTCACCTTGGCTCCTCCATCAATAATCAATATTTTCATTCTCCCCAATAATTTTCTTGCTTGGCAACTCAATATCTTCCCTTCCCTTCCCTTCCCTTCCCTTCCCTTCCCTTCCCTTCCCTTCCCTTCCCTTCCCTTCCCTTCCCTTCCCTTCCCTTCCCTTCCCTTCCCTTCCCTTCCCTTCCCTTCCCTTCCCTTGCCTTCCTCACCCTGCCCTGTCTTTCTCTACTTCCCTTCTTGCTCCATGCTGCCAAGAGTAGGTCCTCCCACCTCACCCCTGCACTCAATATGTACTCATCGTGTGCCCAGGTCAAAGATAGAGCTGTACCAAGACATTCTCTGGGATCAGACACAGAAACTCTTCATCTTGGGAGAAAGCTAAGCCTTCTAAGTAAAATCTTGAAGGAATGGGTGTGTGTGCCTGTCTCGCTCACAGCCAGATTCTGCCCCAGAAGGAAGGTGGTGAGACCTGTGGCTCAGCCACACTCCTCTATTGGCGTCGTACAGAAGTGGCAGGGCCTCACTCTCTGTGAACCGCTGTTGCTGCATTGAGTGACGTGAGGATGGAAACAGTTCCTGAAAGAGGTTTTAGGTAGGAATAGATGAGATTATAAACTAAGTACACTTTAAAACTATGGAATGGCCCATCCCTACAATTCTGTATTCCCACTAAAGAATTAAAAGCTACAGGCTCAGGGGTCCTGCTGGTTCCAAGCTCAGTGAGCTCTGACTGTGTGCTTTACAGAACAGGCACTGGCTGCCACCCTGGCCCTAACGTGATCCCCATTGTACAGAAGGTGCAACACCGTAGCTTTTCACAGGCCAAGGTTAACCTAATTTCTCCCCCATTTTTAAAATTCACTACCATGCTAGATCCACAAAAGACAAGATTTCCAATACAAAAGAACACGCTTAGATTTCTAAGTGTGAGGAAGTCAGCCTTTAGGCCCTCAATGTACATGTCTTGTCTCAATTCTTTGAAACCTTTCTCATTGCCAGCAAATCTGAAAAGTCTGGAAATCAGGATTGCATCTGCATTTTTTTTTACATTGGGAAAATAGGGAGGGGTTCATGACTGAATATTGCTGATAAAAACATGATAACTGAGTCTCATTACAGCCAAAGACAAGTCTCATATTTTAGCATTTTTATTAAAGCTTTTTAAATTACTGAGTGTCTGGTATATTCAATACCAGCCTAAGTGATTTATATTAGTCTATCCCTAGATACTCTATCTAATAAATAACTTGGCAATCTCCTAACCCATAAATATCCTTGGCCCCAGCAAAAAGCAATTAAACGATGTTAGAAAAAAAAAAAAAAGCGGCTTCCCAGTGCTCTGGAGTGCCGCGTCACGGGGGGCTGCCAATGGAATAATTCACGCCACTTACCGAGCGGTCAGATCACCTGAACTCGCTTCTCTGCCGCCAGGAATTTACGTCCCCGTTCTGTTCCAAAACCGAACACGTCTGAAACTGTCTTTAAATATTTAACATGTCATAATAATGGCAGGTGTTTTGTCACGGAGAACATTATCCCCAGCAACAAGTACTCTATAATATTTTAGACAGCTCAGGCTGAAAATATTGTATAAAAGCTTTTTGGAAAGCAGTGGTGCCAAAAAACGTTTAAAACACATTAAGCATTGGGGCCACTGACTAAAAGGTAGTTAGAGGCGCTGGTGTCACTAGCCCAGAAAATATTTTAGGTTAATAAGGTTCAACCAGGTTGCCAGGTAGGGAGTCATTGGTATTTATGATAGTGGCTTCAAGTTCAATACTTTCAGCTACAACAGGAGGCCACTTTCCCCGAAAAACCTCTTACCTGGCCTTTCCTGGACCTCAAGGGGTACGTATGTCAAGAGGGAAAATCTGAGTCCTTGCTTTCTACTTACGTAAATTGGTGTGCTCTGCATGACATCCTGCACCCATGCCAGCACCCAGGTGGGAGAGAAAAAGTCACACGCCCAGACATTTCCCATTATGCTCAGGGGCGCCAATAAGCAAAATCGTCTTGAACAGGGAGATGGCCCTGTTCCAGGTTTTATAGGGATTCTCCAATTACAATTCCGGGGAGTCCCTGGCTTACTTCTCATAAGTTTCAGAGTCTCGTAGACTTTAAATCAATTTAATTTGGTGCATCTTCTAATGATATTTTCAATCGTTTTATGAAACATTGTCTATTTTTATACACTTCACTTCCCTGATAATTGTCATGTGCCTGTTGGTGGGGGCAGAGAGCAATCGCCTTCCATAATCTCACAGAGGCCCATCAAGGACAGATGCAGATGTGAGGCAGTGGTGACGCCACGGCACTGCACCTTGATCATCGCCCGGCGGAGTGGGGGGATTCCCCTCCGTCTTTGATTTACTGGGAAGAAGAAATAGCAGTAACTAAGCTACACTTCTCACAGCTTGGTGTCACAAGAACAGGGTAATATGGTGAGAGGTTTGACCAAGAACACTTACTTTTGCACAGAGCAATATTGCCAATCTGACTAAAAACACAGGCGTAATTTTGATTCATTTACACTGGACCAGTACCGGTGTGTTGGCTGTTGTCTTTTTTTATTTGACAATCTAAGCAAAAAGAAGTTAGTGCCCTGACTAAATAGTCAGGTATTGCATGCTTTAAATTTTTTTGCAGCACATCAGTGTGCCTCTTGTGGCACACCAGTGTGCCATGCACACTGGTTGAAAATGGCAGGCATAGAGAAATGTTCTTCCCTCTTCTTGTAAAAAGAGATATACAACCAGAGGCTCGGAGCTCCCCAGGATTCTGGGGGCTACATAGGATCTTATTTTCAAATCATTTGATGTAATCTTTTGAAATGTCAGTACATATACATGATTCAAACACCAGCCTACTTTATGGCAGGAGAGTATATATATACTGTTTCCCTATTTATAAAAATACACATTATACATTTTCCTAGCTGTATTGTATACCTTTGAATACACATAATATAGTTTACCTAAGCAGTGCTCTATGCACAGGTGTGTGAGTTATTTTTATGAAAATCTTTTGCTACTACAATGTCACACAACCTGTTGTGTATGTGTGTGCGCATGTGTGGGTTTGGGGTTCATCGAAGCGTTTGCAGAAGAGAGAGCCTCAGAACAGGTACTGGTTTAAAGTGTAAACACATCCATAATTTCAACAGTTCTTGACAGGTTTCTCCCCCATGGGGGTTTTACCATCTTTCACGTCTACTAACAATCTGTGAGGCTACCTGTTTCCCCAACAGTCTTGTCAGTAGCATCTGTAACTGAACTTAGACTTTTTCGCCACTTATAATAAATGAGAAATGGTATTTCTGTGTGGCTTTGATTGCATGGTTTTACACATGTAAGAGTGATGCATACAGTTTTCAGTGAACTTTCTTTTTGTGTCCTTTGCCAAGGCTTAATGGGCTTCCATTAAAAAATAAATTATCTCTCTATGTATGTCAACGAGAGTTCATGCACCATGTTAGTTAGGGTTCAGCCTCTGCACCCAGAGGGCCTGGCTCATTTCCTGGAACTTCCATTTCCTTGGGAGTTTATTTGCACTTCAATCTTTATAAATATATAAAGTAGGTATACAATTCATACCTAAAAAGCGGAAGCGATGTAAAGATGACATAAGCCAGTACTTGTAGAGTGCTCAGAACAGGGTGCTGCGTAGTCAGACGCTAATGGTCTCACACGAGAATCTGTCCACGTTTCCCAGGTGCTGCCTGGTGGATGGAGCGTGTGGGTCGAAGTCGGCCTCGGGCAAAGGAACT
>PVKM010038506.1:0-14078 GCA_004027735.1 Carollia perspicillata
CCTTGTCCCGTGAGAGTGAACCCTTCTCCTCGACCACAGACGTGAAGGAGGTGCTGTACTGTCTTTACGAATCTCAGGAGGAGCTGCTCGTGAAGGAGGCCATGGCTCACGTCAGGGAAATGTCCCTGCATTTGCAGAGCCAAGTGGACCTTGTGCACTCAGCATTCTGTCTGCAGCACTGTCAGAACTTGCGGAGGATTTCACTGCAGGTGGAGAAGGGGATATTCCTGGAGGATGAGGGAGCCTCGGAATCACACTCGTGGGTGGAGAGGTAAGAACTGTCCCCTCTCAGTCTCTTTTTTGCACCTTTCGCCTCCTCCATGCTCCATTGGAGAAGACAGTAGCCTGCTCTGTGGGGTTTAAGGTCAGCATTTTCTTCTTGCTGGAATTTCTTCCCACCAGGTCGCCATTCAAGACAGATACCACGATGTTCAGGTTAGGAATGGGGGCTTTGGAACCAGAGTTTGTTTGGTGACCTTTCTTGGAGCAATTTTTGCAAAAGTGGGTCAACCTGTTTTAGCCTTCCTGTTGGCATGTAGATTTCAGGAGATGTCTGAAGTGACTGTCCCATTTTTGGAATGACTGCCTGAGGCGTAAACAAAGATCTGTCCTCAGGGGTTGAATCGAGGGCTCTGAAAGTTACACCTCATCCATGATCAAGGAAGTTCTCTTCCCAGGCACCTCCATGGACAGACTTAGAATGTGAGATAGACAGTCAGTTCTGAGCCTAGTACACTTTTTTGTTGTTGTTGTTGTTCAATTGTTGCCCCCATTCCACCCCCCATTACTCTCCACTGCTCTACCCGCCTTCCATTTTCAATCCTCTCCCCGACCCCAATGTCTTTGCCCATGGGTCCTTAATACATGTTCCCTTTTTTTTATTTATTTTAAGATTTTATTTATTTATCTTTAGAAAGAAGGGAAAGGAAGTAGAAAGAGGGAGAGAAACATCAACGTCTGGTTGCCTCTTGCATGCCCCCTACTGGAGACCTGGCCTGCAACCCAGGCATGTGCCCTGACTGGGAATCGAACCGGTGATCCTTTGGCTCCCAGGCTCGCTCTCAATCCACTGAGCCACACCAGCCAGAACCCTTTACACATGCTCCTTGACTTGACCCTTCCCCTTCTTACCCTGGTTATCTCCCTCCCCTGACCTCCACCGTCACTGTCGGTTTGTTCTTTACTTTCGTGTCTCTGGTTCTATTTTGCTCACTTCTTTGTTTCGTCGATTAGGCTCCAGTTAGAGGTGAGATCATATGGTACTTGTCTTATACCACCACAGGGCTTATTTCTTGATTTAGACTCAAGTGACAGCCTCAGAGCTCAGATGGAATTTCCAAACACTGCTTCTAACCTGGCAGCTACTCAAAATGTGTAATCTTCCATGATGAGATGAAGACACTGTCCTCAGAAAAGAGTGTTTGACTGGGATGAAAACTCAAGTCTATTTACCGTCCTGTGACCACAATTCAAAATCAGTAGCTTGTGGTGATGGGTAGAGTCCCCCAGCACACTACCATCTTACCAACATCTTATCAACTAACCTCTTCCACACTCTAGGTTGTCATTCGAAATCCTCATGCATAGTTATTGGGCCAGAACAAAATGCCCTCATTTCTTTCCTGGTGAAGGTACCCGTTTTACATATTTCCTGAACATTCTCTCACATTCCTTCATCACTTAGTAGAGAGTCATAAACTTGTGGTACCACCAGGGAGCATTAAGACCACAATAGCTTGCCCTGGCTGGGTGGCTCAGTTGGTTGGAGCATCATCTGTACACCAAAAGGTTGCAGGTTCAATCCCTGGTCAAGGCACATATGAAAGGCAACTGATCGATGTTTCTCTCTCCCTTCCTCTGTCTCTAAAATCAATAAACAAATCCTCGGGTGAGGATTTTTTTTTTTAAAGACAATGATAGCTTGGCACAAATATTTCTCTACTTTATGGATAACCAACCAGTAGTCACAGACTTTATTTACCCCTTCATCCTTACCCTGTTTTTTTTTTTCTTCTCTCATCCAAATGCGGGAGGATTATTTAAGAGAGGCTTTGAATAAAAAAGATATTGTACCTATAACCTCCTCTCTGTCTTCCATCCAAGATCCCAAGTCAAAATAGTCTCTATTTTTCTTTTTTTATTTAGTCTTGTTGTGATTAAAATCTATAAAGGGGCCAGCATTGAAAGGGGCCAGCAGTAATTCAGCTAAGTTTGGGTTGCCTGGTTCTTAGCGCTCCTGTCTGAGAAGAAAAAGATTTCATTGTGATAATTGTGGTCTGGAAGGCAAATGCATGCTTTTCGTGAATCTTTTTTTCATACGGTCTAGCCACTTCCCCTTCTGTTCTACACATCACAGCAGGCTCAGGGCGTTGCTGGTCTCAGCCCTCACATAGCGGTTAAATCACTTCCTTCAGGAGCAGGGTTACCAGGGAGGTGCTCCACTTAGTGGCTAGATTATCTTATCTTGATAAGACAGTCGCTAACACTAAACCCCACACCACCTTTTTCTTTTTTCCCCAGCGCAAATTAACCACACTCTTTGAAAAGTTGTGGATTCTGCTCTGGCTGGTGTGGCTCAGTGGATGGAGTGCCAGCCTGGGAACCAAAGGGTCAACAGTTCAATTCCCAGTCAGGGTACAGGCCTGGGTTGTGGGCCAGGTCCCCTGTAGGGGGCCCAGAAAAGGCAACCACACATTGATGTTTCTCTCCCTTTCTTTCTCCCTTCCTTTTCTTCTCTCTAAAAATAAATAAATAAAATTGCTTTTTTTTTAAGGAAAGTTACAGATTCTAAGTGTATAACAACTTTTCTTCCTCATGTGACCTCAAGATTTATAATAAAGTCACTGATGTTAATTGTGTCTTTGGTCAAGGTAGACACCACTAGTAAACCCAAAGGTATAACCTGGTCTTTTTCGTATTTTTTATCAATCGCAGCCGACATACAATATTATATTAGTTTCAGGTGTACAGCACAGTGGTTGGACAGTTATGTAATGTATGAAATGATCCCCACAATAAGGCTAGTGCCCACTTGGCACCATACATAGTTATTACAATATTATTGACTATTCCCCATGACTATTCTGTAACTACCCATTTGTACTTCTTTTTCGTTAAGGTAAAAAAATACAGAGACTGAATTTACTTACTTATCTTACTTACTTACAGTTCTTTTTTTTTTCCCATTACCAAGTGCATGTCTTAACCCTTCATCCTTCTCACCCAGCCCCCAACGCCCTCCCCTCTGACAGCTGTCAGTCTGGGCTGTACATCCACTCATCTGTCCTAAGTACCTTCATGATGACATACAAATGTGAGTTTTCTCTCCAGCACTGTTTGGTAAATTCCCTCCTTTGTTGCTTCCCTGTAGGTCCCAGAACGATCCACGCACACTTTCTTTGTGGATGGACCTTTGTTCCGTGTTTGACTCAAACAAGGATCTGATCTATCTGGATATCAGTCAGAGCTTCCTCAGTACCTCATCAGTGAGGATTCTTTGTGAAAAAATTACCTCTGCTACCTGTAATCTCCAGAAAGTGGTGTAAGTAGAAGGGAATCCCAGGACTAAAAGCCCTAGGGCATGACCAAGCCTTTTGGAGCTGTATTGGAATTGTTGTCCCAGACTCCACCCAAATACTCAAGGTGCAAGACACTGAGGTGGCCCATTTAAGTTTGTCTGCGGAATCATATAAGGTTTTCCAGGTTTGGTTGTGGCAAAATGTGCCTAACATAAAACTAACTATCTTAACCATTTGTTAAGAGTACAGTTCAGCCCTGACCCAGTGACTCAGTTGGTTGGAGCTCTGTCTCGTACACCAAAGTGTTGTGGAATTGATCTCCCTGGTCAGGGCACACACCTGGTCATGGGTTCGATCCCTAGTCGGGGTGTATATGGGAGGCAACCGATCAATGTTCATCTCTCACAAGAACATTGATGTGAGAGAGAAACTCTCTGTCTTCCTCTCTCTAAAATGGCAATGACAAACTCTCTGCCTTCCTCTCTCTCTAAAATCAATAAACATATCCTCAAGTGGGGATTTTTTAAAAGATTTTATTTGTTTATTTTTAGAGAGAGAGGAAGGGAGAGAGAAAGAGAGGGAGAGAAACATCAATGTGTAGTTGCCTCTCTCACGCCCCCTACTGGGGACCTGGCCTGCAACCCAGGCATATGTCCTGACTGGAAATCAAACCAGCAACCCTTTGGTTCACAGGCCGGCACTCAATCCACTGAGCTATACCAGCCAGGGCCAGGTGGGGATTTTTCTTAAAAGAGTGCAGTTCAGTGGCATTAAGTACATTTATATTATGCAATCACTACCACCATTTATCCCCAGAACTCTCTTCATCTTGCAAAATTTAAACTTTATATTCATTAAATCATAACTCCCCTTGACCCCTGCTCCCCAGCCCCTGGCAAGCACCATCCCACTTGTTTAAAGAAGTAACTTGAACACAATGTGAAATGTAGCTGGATGTCCACCAAACACCCTGAGGACGTCATCAAGATTGTGAAAGCAATTTCAAGCCTATTATAACAACCCCAGGGTTGCACACAGAGCACGGTTTCTCAACTTCTGCTGACATTTGGGGGTGGACATTTCTTTGTTGTGAGGGCTGTCCTGTGCATGGTAGAATGTTTAGCAGCATCCCTGGTTTCTACCTTCTGATGCCTGTAGTACCCACACACGCCCAATTGTGACAACCAAAAATACCTCCGGACAATGGCCAAATGTCCCCAGTCGGTACAAAATCACCCTTGACTGGGAACTTCATGTAGAGAGATGGTCTCAAAGTGCTGAAACAGGTCTGAATGTTAAAATTCACTTGGGCTGGATATGTCTGTCTGAAAATCATCAATAAATGTATGTAATTGTCCTGGCTGGGTGATTCAGTTGGTTGGAGATCATCAACAGGTTTTGTTAATATTTTGTTGATGATTTTTTGCATATAGTCATGAGGAATTTTAGTCTATAATTTTTTTCCTGTTATAAGGACTCCATTTTTATGAATAATAATATGGAAGAGACTGGGCCTATGGGGGAGTACATTGAGGTTGGTGAGCTTTTTAGTCACTCTGAAATTATATCAGTATACTTGAAATTGGCGGAGAGATTTAATCTTCAGTGTTCTCACCACAAAATTTTAAAAAGGGAATGGTAACTGTGGGAGGTGATGATATGCTAACTAGCTTAATTGTGGTCATGATTTCACCAAGTACACCTATATATCAAAACATTAAATCCTATACCTTAAATATGCACAATTCTTATTTGTCTATAATCCCTTAATAAAGGTGGAAATATGAAAAAAAATAGTTTCTGATGTTTAAATATACTGCAGCCATTTATTTGCACGTATATGCAGTAAAGGCACAAAAACTCACTTTTGTTTTCTTTGCTCTAGCCTCAGAAATATTTCCCCAGTGGATGCTTATCAGAATATCTGCACCCATTTTAGCGGTTACGAGATGCTAACACATCTGACCCTTGAAGGAAACAACCAGGATGACATGCTTCCCACCCTGTGTGAGATCTTGAGGCACCCGAAATGCAATCTGCAGTATCTCAGGTATAGCTCACCATTGCAGAGAACCCTCAGCTCGCAGAGGTAACTGTCACATGCCTCTGCAACGATTGTGCATCAATTAGAAAAAAATCTCTTATTCTGATTGGAAACAGTACCACTGAGGGTACACGTCCCAGAATAGAAAATGGGCTGGGCCCTGGCCCAGTGGTTCAGTTGGCTGGAACATCATCCCACACACCAAAATGTTGCAGGTTTGATCCCTGGTAAGAGCACATACCTAAGTAGTGGGTTCGATTGTCAGTCAGGGCATGCGTGGGAGACAACTGATACATCTCTCTCTCTCTCTCTCCTCTTCTCCCTCCAAAATTGATGAATACATCCCTGGGTGAGGATTTAAAAAAAGAAAGAAAATGGGCTAGAGTTTAGTTTCCACTTGTGTCGATGATTACTGAACGCCCTGGACAACTACGTAATAGCTCCAAGTCCACATAAATGCCCAGATAACTAAGAGTTATCATCCTCAATCAGAGATCATTTGTTCATGGTTCACGTTTCTCGTAGGTCATGACTTAGAATACCAGCTGCCAGACTTAATCTTTCCAGGAGAGGACGCTTCAGGAACACCAGGTTTTCCCCCTGGGACATTCCCCACTTGGTTGCTATAGCGATGATTATCACTCATCATCAGGTTCCACTGACCCTCATTTGAGTAGTAACCACATTTGAGTAGTAACAGAAGCACAGTTCAATGTGCTCTGTTGGTCTTGAATGACCGCTCTTCCTGTACTTGTAGACTTATGGGCTGTTTCACTAGGTCTTCTCCCCATGAGTAGAATGGAGTAAAGACACATCTCACAAGGACTTGAGGATCAAATAAAACCCAAGTCCAGGCACATGTAGGGAGCATCGTTACTCCCAACCTTCCTTTCTCTCTCCTGTGAGGATTCACCAGGAAAACGCATTGTATTTTTTGAAGCTTTGGGTCACTAATTTGTTTCTCAATGAATAAATGGATACCCAAAATAGAAGGTAACATAACAGAGTGCAGTGAGGGATGAACCTGGAAACAACGATCCAGTGTTTGGTTCTCAAGAATGATTTCAGCCCCAACCAGGTGGCTCAGTTGGCTGGAGCCTCCTCCCCTACACCAGAACGGTTGCCAGTTTGATTCCCAGTCAGGGCACATTCCTAGATTGCAGGTTCAATCCCCAGCTAGGGCTTGTACAGGAGGCAACTGATTGGTGCTTCTCATCCCATTTCTCTTCCAGGTTGGTATCTTGTTCTGCCACCCCTCAGCAATGGGCTGATCTCTGCTCCTCCCTGGAAACCAACCAGTCCCTCATGTGTTTGAACCTCACAGCCAGCGAGCTCCTGGATGAGGGTGCCAGGTTACTGTACATGACTTTGAAAAACCCAAAGTGCTCCCTGCGGAGGTTGTCGTAAGTCTATCCTCTCTTCCCTTGGAGCCCCTTCATGTTTAGATCTGGGACGACATAAGGAAGAGCTGTGGTAACAGCCCTATTTGCTGGAAAACCTACAATGGGAACACCTGGTTCCCATGTGTCTCATTCTTCTCTCGCTCCTGTTCCTTTGTGACTGATGATTAGCACATGATCATTGAGAGCGGGTGGGGAATTAACAAGAAAAGTTATCAGTTGAGAAAGTCGGCCTTCAGAAATCTCCTTGCCGTCTCACCATGGGTGTGGTACTCTTGCAGGTTGGAAAACAATCACCTTACAGGAGCCTATTTCAAGGATCTCTCTTCAGCTTTGATTGTCAACCTGAGGCTGACACACCTGTGCTTGGCCAAGAACGACCTTGGGGATAGCGGGGTAAAACTTCTGTGCGAGGGCTTAAGTTACCTTGACTGTCAACTACGGAGCTTGGTGTAAGTCCCCAGGGGCTGTGTGTGTGTGTGTGTGTGTGTGTGTGTGTGTGCTGGAGTCCAGTGACACAGTACTGTGAGCACTTCATAATTTCTCTGAATACCCCAAGTATGATGCTGATGGTCAGATCTGATGAGACCTGGGGAGAGGGTGATAGAAAAAAAAGTTCAAGTGGTGCCTTGACAGGTATAGTTCAGTGGATTGGGTGTCATCTCACAAAGCAAAAGGTCACTGATTCAATTCCCAGTCAGGGCACATGCCTGGGTTGTGGGCTAATCCCTGAATGTGGTGCATGCGAGAGACAACGAATCAAGGTTTCTCTCTCACATCAATGTTTCTCTTCCTTTCTTTCTCCTTTTCTCCTTCTCTAAAAATAAGTAAAAATCATTTTTTAAGCAGTAGTAATATTCTCTAGGAATTTGGAGGATGTAGCTGAGTTCTAGGTTTGATTTTTTTTAATATGTGTTCTTAGAACTATGTAACATAAACTATGAGTGAAGTTGGGGATAAATGGTGTTATTTACCAAGAAACTTAATAGAATCCTCCTAAAAATACTAAAATCATAGAACGAATTTTTAGACAGAAATGAGACTGCACTGTTTCTCTTCAGAGATTCAGGTTTTTTTAGATTTTATTTATTTATTTTTAGACAGAGGGGAAAGGAAGGAGAAAGAGAGGGAGAGAAACATCAGTGTGTGGTTGCCTCTCATGCGCCCCACTACTGGGGACTACTGGGGACATGGCCCTCAACCCAGGCACGTGCCCTGACTGGGAATCGAACCAGCGACTCTTTGGTTCACAGGCTGGTGCTCAGTCCACTGAGCTACAGCAGCCAAGGCCAGAGATTCAGTTTTAATATCTCTGTTATTCTTGCTATCTGAGAGCTCCCTGAGAGCTCACCTCATATTCTAAACAGCCCTGAATTTCTTGGTCATGGCTCTCTCCCTCTTTCCTCAGAGCCAACAAGGGTGGGTCAGGTCCTCAATCACCCCTCTATTTACTTCAGCAAGAAAGGACTCATGAGATTAGATTCTGCCCCACTGTATAATCCAGAGTAATCTCTACACCTCAAGGGCCTTAGTCTTAATCTCATCTGCAAAATCCCCTTGTGTAAGGTCACATAGTCACGGTTCTGGGGGTTAGGGCATGGACCCCTATGAGGGCCCTTGCCCTGCCTGTGGCAGCAGCCCATGGTAACGTCAGCCATCTCCAGTGTCCTGCTAATATAACCAGGTTTAGAACTCGATAATAGTAAGGCAGGAAGGAGAAGGCAAAAAAAAATGATGAAATGCCACTGATATGCCATGTAGTTGGATAATTGATACCTAAGATCTAGCACCAGGCTTGTTCAGAGCAGCGTGGGCACCCTCCTTTTCTGAGATACTACTTTTCTGGTAACTGGATTTAGGAGATATAATTGGCCACTTCCCCTAATAGAAGGTGGCAGAGCAAGGTATGATTGAAATTCTCTGCCCCATGGTTAGAGTAGAAATAATAGAAACCAGTTGGTTTCTTCTTGCTTCTGTAACAAACTGTCACAAACTAAAAAGCTGGGAATTTGTGATCTTAAAAAGTTATGGAGGACAGAAGCCTAAAATGGGTCTCACCAAACTAAAATCAAGGTGTCGGCAAGGATACATTTCTTCTGGAGGCTTAAGGGGGAAGTCTGTGTCCCCACCTTTTTCAGCTTCCATAAGTCCTCTACCCCTCAGCTCATGGCTTCTCCTTCCACCTTCAAAGCCAGTAGGGAGTATCTTCAAATGTCCTCTGTCTCCCTCATTGCATCTCTCCCTCTGGTTTTCTCTCCATTCCCTCCTTCTTCTAAGGATCCAGTGATTACACTGGGTGCACCTGGTTAACTGCCGAATCTCAAGGTCCTTAACTCAATCCCATCTGCAGAGTCCCCTTGCGTGGAATGTAATATGTACTCACAGACACTAGAGATTAGGATGTAGATGTCTTTGGTGGGGAGAAGGGGGCATTAGCCTGTCTGCCACCCTGCCCCATGATTTCATCTCCATGTGTCCCTGGTCTAAAACCTGTGGTTTAAAATCGTCGATCATGGTTTGGGTGCATGAGTAAAAATTTTTTTCTTCTTCCTGTGATTGGTTTCTAGGCTTTACTACTGCAACATAACCTATGATGGCTGCATTAATCTCTCAATGATCCTGGAACAGAATTCAAGCCTCACACACTTGGACTTGGGACTGAATCACATTGGACTTACCGGAATGAAGTTTCTGTGTGAGGCTTTGAAGAAACCACTGTGTAACCTAAGATGTCTATGGTAAATTATGTGGGTTTTTTTTTAACTTTAATCTGTATCTGAAATATCAGTGTAGTGGTATCTCCAGCTCTAACACAAAGGGTTGGAATAAATTCAGTTCAGTATTTTTTAAATCCTCCAGAATATCCCTGGCTATGTAGCTCAGTTGCTTCGAGCATTGTCCTGTCCCCATACGCCAAGGTTGTGGTTCGATCCTTGATCAGGGCACATACAAGAATCAACCAGTGAATGCATTAATAAGTGGAACAACAAATCGATGTTTTTCTGTCTAACTATCTATCTCAATCTCTCTATCTCTCCCTTCCTCTCCAAAAAAAATCAACAAATAAAAAAATCTATTAAATCTTCTAGAGTAACATTTTTCACCCACACACACAAAAAAATTCTAAAGCCCAAAATTCATAGGAAACTACAGAAGACTCCACATAGCTAAAATAACACTGACAGAGTACAACAAAGCTGAAGGCATCATACTTTCTGATTTCAAACTGTAATGGTCAAAACAGTATGGTCCTGGCATAAAACCAGATATGTAGATCCAAGGCACAGGATAGAGAGCCCAGAAATAACCTCCATGTATATGGTCCTCTAATCCTTGACAAAGGCACCAGGAATACCCAATGGGGCAAGCACAAGTCTCTTTAATAAATGATGTGGGAAAACTGGCTAGCCACATGCAGAAGATGAACTTGGACCCTTACACCATACACAGACAGGAACTCCAAGTGGATTGAAGACTTAAACCATAAGATCTGAAACCACAAAACTCCTAGGAGAAAAGATAGGGCAAAAGGTCCTTGACGCTGGTCTTGATGATATTTCTAGGAGAGGGATGATGTACATGGTGATGGAGGGCTCTCCTAATCACACACACTACTGGGACGGAAAGGATGGCTGCCCTTTATCCAATCAGCGGCCACTTTCTGGCATTGTAATCTCAGACACTCTAGAAAATAGAGTTGGTTGCATCTATCAGAAAAGATGGTTACGATGATTACGATTATTTATGCATGTTATTTTACTATGTGCCAAGAAGTACACTGAATGTTTGTTATCATGTTTAGCCTCCTCTAAGTCCTAGGGCAAACTTAATACATGATCTAGTCCTTGATCTCAACAGAATGTTTCATTTACTCAAAATCCTTCATGTGTCATCCTTTGTTCCTTTTTCCTTTTAAATATCAAGTCTAGCCCTGGCTGGTGTGGCTCAGTGATTGAGCGCCAGCCTGCTAATCAAAGGGCCTTCCCCTCTCTAAAAAACAAATACATAAAATCTTTACAAGCATATATCAAGTCTAATCCTTGTTGAAATCATTCTACCCCCTTCCAGATATCACACACATGCTAGTAACATGTAGGCTGTTGCAGAGCCTTCAAATTCATCAGTATCCTGCCTTCTTTGTTCCCCCCTATGGTTTTCAGCCAAGCACAAGACTAACTTCTAAGGAACAACCCTTCACCCTTCTGATCAACAGCCTCAGTGGTTCCTCATCTCCTCTCAAGTAAAATCCTATGTTTACAATGACCTAAGGGCCTTATTCCAGCTGGGCCCATCTTCTTGATGACCTCACACTCCAGCTGGCTGCCTCGATGTGGTGTTGCGTGCCACTCACATGCAACCTCATGGCCTTTGTGCCAGTTATGACCCTGCCTAGAAGGCTCCTACTCCAGCTCTCTCAGGGCTCATTCCCTTCACCCCTCATGTCCTCTCCAGCCAGCTTCTCCCTGTACCCCTTGACCTTCATAACCCTCCTTTGCACTGGACTTGTACCTAGCACACTAGATGGGTTTCTCTGTTTCCTGTTACCAAACTCTGAGGGAAGAGACACATGTTGTTCATTGTTGGGTGCCCAACACCCAAGACTGTGCCTGGAATAAAGGATGCACCAATAAGCACTGACCGAATGAATGAATCAATGAATTCTTGTATTTCACCTACAGGTTATGGGGATGTGCAATCACCCCTTTTAGTTGTGCCTACCTCTCGTCTGCCCTTAGTAGCAACCAGAACCTCATGACTCTGGACCTGGGCCAGAACTTCCTGGGGCACAGTGGAGTTAAGATGCTGTATGATGTCCTGAAACTTCAAAGTTGCCCTCTTCAGAAGCTCAGGTATGATCCTCCTATGCCCTGCAGAGTTTGCTCCATGATGGTGGGTAGGTTTTGGTGGGGAGCACCAACAGCAGACATTGCTGAACGTCTATGGCTAACATTCAGAGGTTTTTTAAGATTTTATTTTTTTATATTTATTTTTAGAAAAAAGGGTAGGAAGGGAGAAAGAGAGGGAGAGAAATATCAATGTGTGGTTGCTTCTCACGTGGCCCCCAGTGGGGACCTGCCCTGACTGGGAATCGAACCATGATCGTTTGGTCCGCAGGCCTGCGCTCAACCCACTGAGCTAGGGTACCAGCCAGGGCACTCTCTTGCCCATTTTTAAGCAGATGACACAGTATTATTAACTATAGTCACCATGCTGTGAATTACAGCCTCAGAACCTATTCATCTTATAACTGAAAGTTTGTCACAATGGAAGTACTGGAAATGTCAAATAACAAAACAAAAATTGATTCATGTGCTAGCAAAGCCAGGATTACAATGCTAACAAGAAACAACACAACTGATGTCCTTGGTCTCATATTCATACATATTTTTGTTTAATTATTCCCTGTCCCTGGCCACTTCACATTTCCACATACACATGGCTGAATATAGTTACCGACAGGTGACTCTGTCATCAGAAGTTAAATAAAGTGTGGTCATTAAGTAATATCACATAGCCAAACTGAGACAGAAAGTTGGTCTGGCTGACTTGGGTCAAGTGTGTATGTCTCATCCTGGGCCCACCTAGTAGCAGAAGTTGACAGAGTGAGTTATGGAGTAGGTAGATATGAGAGCTATGTTATAGGTATGTTCACCAGTTCCATCTCTCACACCAAGTATGATAGGATAATCACCCAAGACCACCTGGGCATCCAAAGCTATGCAGTGGCTTTATGCCTGTTATTATACTTTATTCCCTATCAAACTGATATGGAACTCTCTCCTTGGCAGCATAGAATAATACATAAAGGTGGTCCCTGCTCTGAAAATCCCTAAAGCATGAGACTTGAAGGTGCTTGGGGATCTGGAACAAATCTCCTTGAAGCAACAAGAAACATTTTGTTCTCCCATTGTACCACCAGGTTGAAGATAGATAAATCCGATGCTCGAACTCAGAAACTGCTGGATGAAATCAAAGAGAGCAATCCAAAACTGACTATTGAGAGAGACGATCAGGAGCCAAAAAATGACAGGCCTTCTTCTCGCGACTTTATTTTCTGAATCCCCCTGGAGTTATTTGTTCTCCAATCAAGTCATAGGTCTTCAAGGTGATGGTGAACTTCCTGTGAGTCCTCCCAGCGATGTGAGTTCATGGACCAGATGTAATGTTGGCCTTGCTTGTGTCTCCAACGTACAGAAGAAGCGCACAAGTCACTTAATCCTGTTAGGATGAAATGTCTATATCACAAGTATATCAAGAGAAATAAAGGTGAAAGCATTCATGAAGAAGGTTGTATTTATTTATTTTTATTGATTTTAGAGAAAAAGAGGAAGGGAGAGAGAGGAAAAAAAAAACATTGACTTGTTCCACTTATTGATGCCTTCACTGGTTGATTCTTGTATGTGCCCTGACTGGAGATTGAACCCCCAACCTTAGTGTATGGGGATGATGCTCTAGCCAACGGAGCTACCCAGCTGGGGCCAAGAGGGTTGTATTTATTCATGGGTTCTAAACAAATACAGAGGTCAATCTGGAACCCGTCTGAGAGAAGCTTGAAGAAATAGGTAAGGATGATGTCCAGTGAAGGAGCCATAAGATCCACACTGTGCAAGACAGCAGTGAGGAGACTTTGGCATTCACTAGGTTCCTTTCATCTCAAACAGAGGGAGTCCTCAAACAGAAAGCCAAATAAATAGACATTGACTCAATCGTTCCTTGATGGAGCACCATCGAGAAGCACCCTTCACCCTCCTGTTCCACAGCGGTAGCTTCTATCATCTTCCTCTCACACCCCACACACTCCACATGCACTCTAGGGCCCCTCCCCCAGCTCTCATGACCTATCTCTTAGATACAACAACAAAGTCTTGGGATTCTAGTGGCGGCAACCATCGTTATGGCCATCTGATCGACCCCCATGCTGATGACTGTCATTTCTGGGTCTGTGGGAGGGGTGGCAGTGGCCTGTGGATAGCTCGGACCTGGTGCTGCAGGGATTTCTTCTGGCTGTACCAGTCTTCTGCCAGGATCCCCACCAGGAGAAGGAGAATCACAGCCCCAAGGCATATCCGGACCAGGTTACCCTTGGTGTAGTACTGGTAGGAGACACCTGAGGAA
>PVKM010038507.1:0-14101 GCA_004027735.1 Carollia perspicillata
GGCCCTCAGACAGCCTGTCTGGTAGAGTGTGGAAGGCAGAATCACGACACTCCCAAAGATATGCACGTCCTCACCCCGAACCTGGGAATGTTACCTTTCCCCGCAAACGGGACTTTGCAGATAAGAGTAAGTTTGGGGTCTTGAGATGTGTTTGGTCTGGGGAGCTTTGGGGAGCTGGGAATACTGACTTAAAAAAAAAAAAACCCTACGCACACATTCTGCTTTCAATATCATTCCCATCTTAGTCTTGGGTTGGTCAGTGTGCAATCTACACGGACGCCCTGGCTTGGGTAAAGATAAGAAGTACACGAACGCGGCTGTTTCCGATGTTGCTAAGTGAAGTATGAGACGAGGACAAGAAGGAAGCCCTAGAACTGGGGCTTCATGCAACCACCCACACGCCCAGGCTGCCCCCAGCCTCACCTTGAGAGCATCCGGTTGAGCAAAGTAGGTGAAAGCCCCGATCTTCATGGGCACCCAGACATCCATCATCTGAGCTGCAATGTGGCTGAGGGGAAGATAGCTCACCACCACCTCCTGCTTTTCTGGGGCGCAAGACAGGCTGCAGTCCCTCGCCACCATCCCGGCCAACCACGTGATCTGGAACACAAGTGGGACTTACAGTGCGGGTGCCTTGTCCCGGCCGGAGGGCCATGTAAATGTACTTCTTCAACAGACACTTATAAAGCGTCGACCAGGTGGTGGGCACTACTACCCTTGTCCTTCACAAACTTTCAGTTCTCGAATGCTCATCATAACACACAGGCGTCGGCAACTAGGTCGTCCCTACTTTACAGAGAGAACACGGAAGCACAGAGAGGTAACTACCTTGCCTGGGGCTGGAGGGGCTGTGACATTCAGCGACAGCTTTGAGTCCAACAGCCGATCCTCTGGTCAGACCATCTATCCAGAAAGTCAGAAATCCGAAGGACTCGGTACGTGTCCCCGAATCAGATCCTGACTCCGCTGTTTGCTCAGCTGAGTGACACTGGGCTATTTGCTTACAGTCTCTTGCAGCCTCTATTTCCTCATCTGTAAAACGGGCCCAGAGGTGTCTCCTGCCCAGTATAAAATTCTGGGACCAACGTTGTCCAACGAGCAAAGAGGCCACCCAGAGCCCCATCCCGTAAACACCCAACAATGGGCATATTAATGTTTTTCTCTGATGCACACCTCGATGGAACGTTTTAGCGTACCTATAATTTGGCAATCTGTATTTCTCGGTGCTGTCGTAAATCTCTGGTAAGCAGTTACTTCATCAACCCAGCAGCATGGGCCTCTGCACTGTTCCTCCAACACATCAGACGGGGTCTGGCCTCAGGGCCTTGGCACTGGCCGTCCCCTCTGCCTGGACTGCTGTCTGTCCAGCTTTCCCCACGACTGACTCCTTCTCGTACGTCAAGTTTCTGCTTAAATGTCGTCAATGCAGAGAGGGTCTCACACCCGCCAAACCGAAGTTTCCATTGCCTACTTCTCTGCAGACCACTCATCATTACCTGAATGGTTTTATTTTATTTAAAGTGTTTTCTTTATTCCCATCCCTACACCGCCCTCTCCTTTGGCAACCATCAGCTTGTTCTCTCTATGGGTCTGTTTCTGTTTTGTTCACATAGTTTGTTCTTTGAGTCCATGTAAGTGAAGTCATTGATGTCTCCCTGCCTGACTTATTTCACTCAGCATAATGCCCTCTAGGTCCATCTGTGTTGTCACAGATGGCAAGACTTCATTATTTTTCACGGCAGGGTAATATTCCATCGCATACATTAATGAATATATGCCCCATCTTCTTTATCCACTCGTCTGTTGATGGACACTTAGGCTGCTTCCATGTCCTGGCTGTTGTGAATAATGCTGCAGCGAACTTGGGGTGCGTTTACCTTTAGAATCCGTGTTTTGGATTCTTTGGGTAAACACCCAGAAGTGGAATTGCTGGGTCCTATGACAGTTCTGGTTTTAGTTTTTTTGAGGAGCCTCCATGCTGTTTTCCGTAGGGGCTGAACCAGTGTGTGATCCCCGCAGCAGCGCACGAGGGTTGCACTTTCCTCGCACCCTCGCCAGCACCGGCTCTTCGTTGGTGTGTGGACGGCCGTTCTGACGGGGGAGGTGGTGTCGCCTCGTGGTTTTGATTTGTGTCTCCCTGATGGTCAGCGATGCTGAGCATCCTTCCGTGTGTGTTGGCCATCTGGCCGTCATCTTTGGAGAACAAGTGGCTTTATGTGTTCACTCCCTCCCTGTCTTTCGGGGGCCACGGCTGGGCCCGTTCGTTCGGTGGTGTGTCCCCAGCACACAGGCAGCGCTCAGCGCATTTCGGCTGAACGAATGAGTGAAAGAGAAGACAGAAGGGCTTGAGGGCAGTAACGTTTTCATAGCTCTTGGCATTCAAAGTAGGAGGCCCTCAAGGCTAGTCCCACTTCCTCTCTGGGCCGTAGGACGGAAGGGTGTCACTAGTGTCCTGTCAGCACTGTCACTCACAGCCAGTGCCCCTCGGCACCCCACACCCATTTACTGAGGGAAGAGGCTGGGCGTGCGTAGGCCGCGAGGCACAGTGGTATGGACACTCCTGGGTTCAGAGCCTGGCTCAGACCTCCTTTGTTCTGTGACTTGAGCAAGTCATTTCCCCTCTCTGAGCCTCAGTTTCCCCATCTGTGAAAGGCAGTAATGACACAGCTTACCTCATGGGGTTTCTGTGAGAGATGAACATGCATTGATCTCGGCAGGGCACATAGTTAGCACCCTGTACACGAGAGAAACTTTGAGTCGTTGGTATGTGTTGAGAACACCAGGCTTTCACTTCTTACCACCAAGAGGATGGCGATGATGACTTCAGAAATGACAGTGGCTAGTGCCGACGTGGCGCACGGCGTGCCGGGCGTGGCTCTGAGAATGTTGTTTGTGTGTGGTGCGTTAGAGACGGCAGCAGACTCTCTGCCGCCCTTCTGTGCAAAGCTGGAGCCTGTTTTCCTTCCAGAGGACTGGTTCTGTGACTGTTGACCAACAGAAGGAGCAGAATGACACTGTCACCTCTGACACTGAGCCTTCGTGGACTGCAGCTTCTGTTCTGGCAAAAGGCAGTGTTTGCCTGGGGAAGCCAGCTGCCGCGGTAGGGAGTTCAACAACCCTGAGCCACTGTGCGGGGAGTATGTTCGGGCCACAGGAGACACGTGAGTGAAGTCCCTGGACTTTTCCGCCCAGCCCGACATGGGCTGAATGCGGGGCAGGAGGAACACCCGGCTGGGCCCTGCCCGAATTCCGGACCCAGAGAAGTCACACCGCTGGTGTGCTCAGTCGCTAAGTTCTAGAACACCTTGTTACACAGCAGTAGCTAACAGCACAGTATATGGAATAATTTAGCCTCCGTGGCAGCTCTCAGAGTAGAAAGTTTCTACTCATCCTCGTCTCTGTTTCACAGGCAGGGAGACAGTTCCAGACGAGTTAAAGAACTTGTCCCGGGACACACCGCTAGGAAGTGGGGTAGCCAGCACTCAAACCCGGGAAGCCTCGATCCAGGGTCTCTGCTTGTCACGCCAAGGCTCAGAAAATATCGCACCAGGTAGGAAGCCACTAGGAGTGTAAATGCTGGCCAGGGCCAGGTGGGAGTTTAATCAGATGCCTTTCCTTCCTTCCTTCATTCATTCGCTCTGCAAAAGTGGACTGAGTCCTCCTATGTGTCAGGCACCGGAGACACAGCAGTGAGCAGGACAGACAACCCCTGCCCTCAAGAAGCTGATGTTCATGATAAACAAATGACTATCTAATATGACAGTATAAAAAAAACAGTGGCCAGAGGAGATGAGGGATCAGTGGAAAGGTTTATTGTTTGCTATTTTAAGCATGGGAACCAGGGAGGACTTCACGGAGGAGGTAATGTTTGAACAGGGATGGGTAGGGGGTACAGGAGCAAGTGTGGAGCTCTCTGATAAGCAGAGGGACTGGCCAGTGCAGAGGCCAGTGTGCGCTGGTAACAATAAAGCGAGGTTGGAGGGCAAAGCTCTTTTAAAGTTGCAAAGCTTCATTTAAAGACTGGCGATCTTTCCGACCGTGGCTGGGTGGGCGCGCGTGTCGCCAGACGCTTTTCTGCTCTCAAACTCGGCACGTGTGCATCCCGCTCATTGCCCTCTTCAGTTTGTAACAAAAATCGTATTGTGCTCTGTGTACTGTTCTGCAACTACCTCTTACGTGTTTACGTCGCATCTTTGGACACCTCACGTTAGCCACATCGATCCACGGTGCAGTTAAAAATGTGACTGTGGCACCTGCCTGCCTGGGGGCAAATCCTGGCTCCGCCGAGTTGCCTGCTGTGTGACCTGGGCCAAGTAACTTAACCTCTCTGGGCCTCAGTTTCTCCTGTGTGAAAATAGTGTCCGCCTGATAGAATTGGTAGAATCGCTGTGAGGCTCCACTAAGCGTAAAACTCGGAACAGTGCCTGGCGTCAGTGACCATGCTACATAATGTAGTGAGATGTTACTGTCTCATTCTTTTTTCGAACAGCTTATGGAGGTGTGATTGACATGCAGCGGACTGTGCACATTCGGAGTGTGCAAGCTGACACATGTCTGCTCCTGTGAAACCGTCACCATCATCAAACCATGAACATTTTCCTCACCCCCCGCAAACGTCCACGTGTCCCTCTACGGGGTCTCCCTGGGGCCCACCCCAGGCAGCCCCCAATCTGCTCTCAGTCCTTGTGGACAAGTTTGCATTTTCTAGGGTTTTCCATGCATGGGGTCTTTCAGTGTGTGTGTCCTCTTGTTTCAGAACAGTCATCTAAAAGACTGGCAGCCATCCGGAGGTCCGTGAGTGTCCCCCCGAAACATGCAGGAGGAGGAATCAAAACCTCGACTTGTACTTATCCCTGAAACACAGGACGCATTCGCTGCCCTTTCACAAACTTACCAAACACAGTTCCCGGCTCTTTGCAGATACCGACCAACATCTTCAGGACAACCCACGAGGCAGGGACTGTTATGTATCACATTTGTTTCCCAGACAAAGAGCTGAGTTTGGAGAGGTTACATGTCTTGCCCGAGATCACGGCGTCAGGTGTGGGCCCACATCTGCTCCGAGGTCCTCAATTTCAACCCCTGCCCTCTGCTGTCCCTTGTAAGTGTCCACGTGACTCTCTGTATGCCGCTTGTTAAGGGCTGTGTGCTGGGCCCCTAAGTGCCACACCTCCCCTGCAGGTCCAGAGCAAAACAAACATCCTGAAGGCCAGTGTGCCTGCAGGAAGGGTTCCCGGATGCCACCAAGCTGGTAACTGTTGGCACAGACAGCACTTACGTTGTCATGGCTGAGCATCACTCCTTTGGGGTTGCCCGTGGTCCCGGAAGTGTAGATGAGCACAGCACACTGATTGGCCTTCTGGCTCGCTATGATCTGGTCCAGCTGGGAATCAGTGATGCTATTGCCGAGTTCCATGAACTCATCCCACTGTGGAAAGAAAAGGCAAGCAGAGGGTGGGGAACTCAGGGAGTGTGAGAAGTGACCTCAGAACACCAGGCATTCCCTCTTCCCTGTCAGAGCTCGTCCCGTCAGCCTCTCCTAAAGCTTGGTTTTCAGCAAGAGGAGAGGTTCATTCGGGTCGCCATCCTGGGTCCTCTTACCAAAGCTGTCGTTTCAGCTGCAGGGCGCTCAACAGTGCACAGCCGTGTGCTGCTGGCTCCTGCACCCTGCGCAGGCCACAGAAGCTCCCTGTGCCTCAGACTCCTCGTTTGTAACACGGGAATGGTATCAGAACCCAACTTCTTGGGTTGTTCTAAGCAGTAAATGAATATGTGTAAAATGCTTAGACAGTGGAATTTCATGTTATTTGATCTCTGCTTTCCCAGATTCCACTCTGTACCCCCAATTTCTCAGTGACCAGATTGACGGGATCAACTCCACCTCAATTGCAGGGGTCAACCCTGATTGGTTTAAGGCAGAGAGTTCCATCTGCATGGGCCTTCTGATTGGATTGGGTCAGGGTATGTGACCTCAGATGGTCCAATTACAGAGCAAGTCAGGTCTTTTGCTGTAAGTGCTCTCTGGACAAGAATGAGTACAAATGTAGCCCTAGCAGCTGCTGGACCATCTCAGGACTATGAGGGAAAGCAAGGCTACAGTGGAGTTAAGAAACCAAGAGAGGCCCTGGCTGGGTTGCTCAGCTGGTTAGAGCATCATCCTGATATACCAAGGTTGCAGGTTCGATCCCCCGACAGGGAACACACAAGAATTGGCTAATTAATGCATAAATTAATGGAACAACAAGTCAATGTCTCTCTCTTTCTCTCTCTCTCTCTAAAATCAATAAAAAATTTAAGAAATATGTACATTTTTAAAAAGAAACCAAGAGGGCAAAATGGAGCTTGGGCCACATTTGAGCCCCTAGTTCCAGCCACGCCTGAAATTCACACCAACTTATAGTTACATGAGTCAACAAATTATCCCTTTGCTTAAGCTGTACCCTTCATGCCAAAAAAATGCCCCCCACGCCCCTTGGGGAGCCTGTCCCTCTCCCAGCTCCCTACCCACTTCCTCTGAGTGTCCCTGCCCTCCCCTTGGCCCTGTGTCCCCCCCACACACACACACTTACCGAGTACAGGTTGTTTTTATTGCCCTTGTTCACCGGCAGCTTGTACTGGATAATCGCTTTTAAGGTCTCCATCCTGCTCTGTGGAATCTGAAAGAAAGTTCAGTGTGGGCCTCAGGGCAGCGCAGCCCTGGGCAAAACAGACGCTGGTGGGTGTCTGCCCTCTCTCCTACTACAAGCCCCCACCTCTGTTTATTCCCTCTTTTCTTTTCTGTGTGACATTGCTCCTTGTCTCGAATGATTTCGGGATTGCTCTGTTCTTTGTGGCGGTATCAGCAGCCCCAACAATCAACCGTGGCTGAAGACAGCAGCCTCACACAGACGCGTGCCTCAGGCTGAAATCTGCCGCAGAGCTGCTGGGCGGGCAGCTTGCGCTGCGCGGCCAAGTCCAGTGAACACTCCTGTTGGAGTCGGGCCCGAAAGTCCTCCGAGAAGGTGGCTGGGGCTGGGTGGGTTCAGAGCCCTCTGCCTACACCTGGAACTGTAAGGCTCAGGGGGCCAGGCTGGGATGGGGGGTGCTTGTACCCTCTGTGCACACAAGGAGTGTGCACTGCCAGCCAATCCAACGAGACAGTCCCTTCCAACACTCGCTGTGCTCGTCACAGTCGCAGCCATGTTGCTGGCTGGACAGATGTGCTCCTAACGGTCTCCCAGGGGGAGTCTCCCAGGGGGAGAGAACAGACATCCAAACACGGGGAACAGGCAGGAGCCCGGGATGTGTGAGGAAGAGACGAGCTCAGAGAGGCTGGGCTGGGGTGGCAGGGAGAGGATGGCGAGGGCCTCGTGGCCCCCTCGGAGGCCATGGCGAGGAGTCCAGGGAGCCCTGGCGCGCCGGAGGACTGAGCGCCATGAGTACTGCCCAGAATGAGATTGCCCAGCAGAGCTGAACGCGCAGTTTGGGAGGGCGTGTCAGGGGCCTGGCTCCAACTCTTCCATACGGAGCGACCAGACCCACAGACGCCCCACGAGCAGCACCTTCGGTCCAACAGTGAGACGGAAATAACCCCGGCAGTGCTCCATACGTGTGAAGTCACATGTACCAGAAGCAGGACAGGAAGGCTTAGTAGTGGCACGGGTGCACAGTGGGGAAGGAAGGGGCACGTGCGTTTGCTGACAGTGGAGAACCCCAAATTAAAAGCCAGTGTTCGCGGCAAGAATGAGAAGCGCCCCGCTTATCGCCCACGCTGCGGTGTGCTCTGCTGTGAGCAGAGAGGGCACGACAAGCGCACCAGGGACCACAGAAGCATCACAGAAAGAGGCAGTTTCAGGACAGGAGAAGCCTGTCCTTCCCGAGCCGGGTCTAATGGAGGCCTGGCGGCACAGCGTGCTCTTCGTCACCAAGTCCAGCCAGGATTTCACCGAGCCTGGCAAGTGTGCCCTAATTTCAGAGACGTTAGAATGTGGGAAAACATGGCCAGTGGTGATCTGGGAGGACGATGTTGCTGGCGAGACACACCTCGACGCCAGAGACGTTAAAAAGTGGAGCAGTGTGTGACTCGAGATCGTCCTGAGTGAATGGAACATTACAGAGCAGCCCCAGTGGCCCTGAGGCTGAGCGGCGAGTCTGGCCACCGAGGCTCGCCCTCCCCGGACTCCTCTCCCCTTAGTATCTTCCTGCCAAAAGCTGGTTCGGGAAACTGCAGCCCATTCAAACACCTGAAATGGGAAACGTTTCTACAATATTCATACAAAGATGCTGCAGAGAAAAAAAGAGAAAATAAGAGAGAAGCCAAAATTCACCAAGTCACCACAAAGCAAAGGAAAATTGCCCCCCCACATGCCAGCGTATGATGTTGAACCTAATGAAGTGCACGCAGCTGGGAAGGAAGAAGGCAAAGCAAACCTACAAGGGAAGAGAGGGCCAGACAGCAGGCAGAAGCAGCACAGGAGGCGGTAGAATGGGGGGAAGAAATGGACCAGAAAGACAAAAGCACTGCAGAGTGCAGACAGTTATAAGAAAATCACAAGGCTCACAATAATCATGCTTCTAAAAGAACAATAGCAGTGGACTGTATATAAAACTATGCATAGATGCATTTTTTAAACGGAGCTTGAGTAGGAAACTACGTTAACGTGAATTGGAAATTAAACTCCCCCAGCGCACCGGGCTCCCTGCAAGCGCCGCTCCGCCAGTTACGCTAAAGCGGCGGCGGGCTCATCCTGGACCTGTGCGTGCAGCGAGCCCCGGCACACCACCCGGTTATTGACTTCTGCCTGGGAACGCAAAGACACCTGGTCAGAGCTCTGAGGGCCCCCGGGCTGACGGGCAGGCAGTGCCGGGTGGGGGCTCACCGAGAGAATTTTCTGTAGCTGTATGTCATTCTCCACCAGCAGGACGTTCACTTTGGCGTGAGCGATGACATACTGACAAGCCTCCGCAGAGTTGGTGGCATAAATGCCGACACAGAGGCCCCTGGGGAAAGAAAGCACCCATGCTGCTCACGTGCACTCGGGGGAGGGTCTGCAGGCAGCTCTGAGTTGCAGCCTGGGCACGGGCTCCCCCCGCAACACAACCTAACAATGACACACACAACACACGTGGTCGTGAAGATGGAAGCAGTGACTCCTGGGGTGTCCTCGTGACATCCGATCACAGAGCCCACAGCACCCCCCTTTATAGACGAGGAGACTGAGAGCCAAGGCGCTGAAGCCGCCGTGGCACTCGGAGCAAACGCCAGGGGCAGGGGTGGCATTCGGACCCCCTCCGGCACCTGCTTGCCTGTCCTCAGCCTTTCGTTCCTGCTTTCAGCCGCTCTGTCGGGGGTTTTCACAGGGGTTTCCCGCACACTTACGAAAGCAAGCACCTTTTGAAGTCCTCTGGTGAGTAGTCTTTTGTCTATTCACAACCCGAGCCCTAGAAGTTCCTTCCACACTTGAGATACCAACCTCTCGTCAGGCTCCTCGGTTTGTGTGTCTGTCTCAGTGCCCAGCTGCGGCTGCGGCTGCACCGCGCCCCTCACATCTCAGCGGGAGCTGGCCCGGGGCTACCTGGCCCCGCGTGGCAGCTGGCCAGCACTGACCGAACGGCGTGCGCTCTTACCCTGCTAGGATGGCACCGAGATAAGCAATGAACCACTCCACGGAGTTGAACCCCAGGATGCCGACTCCGTGGAACCGCTCCAAGCCCAGCTGGGGAAACAAAAACAAACAGATGAACAGGAAACGGAAACAAGGAGTTGCTTTGCTGCTGGTGGACGGCGCTCCCCGGGTGTGGGAGAGCACCCTCCGGGCCCGCGGGGGGTGGCCAGGAGGCTAGTGTTCCGGCTAAAGTCTGGGGAGGAGGTTTTCGTTACTCCTGGGGGACTGGCTTGCTCCGTCTACATAATATGCCATAGATTTATTGGTATATGTTTGATTTTTATTGTGGTAAAGTACTTACAGCATGAATGTACCTTCTGCGCCAATTTTAAGTGTGCTGCTCAGTAGCATTAAGTCCACCGTCCGTCTCCAGAACTTTCTCACCTTCCCAAACTGGCACTGTGTCCCAGTGAAACACTGACTCCCCCCTTCCTCCCCCAGCCCTGGCTCCCACCCTCTACTTCCTGTCTCCACGGATCTGACTCCTCTGGGCACCGCCTGTGAGTGGAATCACACGGTATTCGGGTTCAGCCATGTCGTGGCAGGAACCAGAACTTACTTCCTTCTGAAGCTGAGGGACAGCCCAGTGTGTGGCGGGCCACACTGTGTTTATCCATCATCTGTCGGCAGACTCTTGGGTTGCTTGCACTTTTTGGCTATTGTGAATAAAGCTGCTGTGAATGTGAGTGTGCAGCACCTCTGTCTGAGCCTTTACTTTGAATTCTCTTGGGCCTGCACCCTGAAGTGGGATTGCTGGGCCTCTGCCATTCCGATGTTTGATTTTTTTTGAGGAGCCACCACACTGTTTCCCACAGCGGCTGCTCCGTTCCGCATTCCCACCGGCAATGCCTGAAGGTTCCAATTTCTCCACATCCTCACCAACGCTTGTTATTTTCCGTTCTTTTGTAAAATAATAGACATTCTAATGAGTGGGGATTTATTTATATGTTTAATAACAAAAGCACTCAAAGAGTGATATCCTACAGGGGTGATAATTTGCACTTTTAAAGATGCAGCCTTAGTCTAGATGTGGTTGAGGATGAACCAGGAAACCCGGACTTGAAGGTGACCCCCTTAGAGTCACCCCTTTGCTTTGGGGCAGCTCCAAACCCGTTGGCTCTTTGAGAAGTATGGGGCAAGGCTGGCCATGGCCCCTGTTCTTAAGGGAAAACGCAAGCATTTGGACCACATCTGCAGAAGCTCCGCACACAGTGCCAAATATTTCTGCTTAGCGAGAAAAAGGCGGTCCTCACTGTGGAAGTGCGTCTCTACTCATGGAGATGAAGTGACATGTTTCCTTCTGATCAGATCCCCAAGGTCCGGAGAGCGGAGGGGCCTCGAGCTCCACAGCTATGGGCACGTGGCTAACAAGGGTCACCTTTCGGGAGAGGTGACCTAACCACGGCACGATGGCACTGGGCGGGGCAGCCAAGAAAACACCCAGCCCAAGCAGAGGTGTCTCGTGGCATCTCGGGAAGTCTCTCCACGAAGACGCTTGGGCACCGGGGAAGGGGAGAGGAGGACTGGGGTCGAGGGCAAACCGTGGCCCGATTTCCTCTCTATCAAAACCACCAGCAGAGACCTTTCTGCCATGGGAGACACCTATTGTATTCACGGTCGATTGCTGCATAACACATTACCACGAATCTGGAAGCTGAAAGAGCACACATTTGTTATCTCAGTTTCTTCGAGTCACGAGCCTGGGGTCAGTCTAACTGGGTCCCCAGCTTAGGGTCACCCAAAGCTGCAATGAGGACCTCGGCAGGGACTGTGGCCTCCTTTGAAGCATGGAATCCTTTCCCGCACTCACACCGTGTCTGCAGAATTTATTCCTCGAGGTCGAATGACTGAGGTCCTGTGTTCGTGTTAGCTGTCAGCTGAAGATGGGTCTCAGCCCTAAAGGCTGCTTGCTACCCACTGCCCCACGGCCTGTCCACACCACTGCAGTTTGTCTCCTCAAGGCCAGCCAGAGAAGGCTTCACCTGATTAAGTCCAGCCCACCCTGAGCGTTTGTCCTTTTGATGAACTCACAGTCAACTGATTAGAGACCTTAATGACATCTCCTAAATGTCTTCACCTTTGGCACCACAGGAGAAAAAATCCTTCATAGTCACAAGTCCTGCCCATGCTCAAGGAGAAGCATGAATACACCAGAGGCTGGGAACCCCAGGGCCATCGCAGAGTTCTGCCTCACAAGCCCATCACACTGGCCAAGAGGAACATTTTTGATAATATGATGTTGGCATGAACGCAGGCAAGCAGAGCCTCTCATCCACTTGAGTGGGCACACAGAGGCGCCTCTGGGTGAGAATTCACGGTACCAAGGAGGTTCACGGTGCGCACATAGTTGCAGTTGTCGAAAAGAAAGTGGATTTTAAAAAATAAATCAAGACGGAAGGATCTCCAATCAGGGCACATGCCTGGGTTGCAGGCCAGTTCCCAGCGGGGGACGCACGAGAAGCAGCCATACATTGATATTTCTCTCCCTCTCTCCTTCCCTTCCCCTCTAAAGATAAATAAATAAAATCTTAAAAAAATAGATGGAAGGACCTCAGAGGGTGGGAGCAGCCTTCGAGATGGCCCTCAGTGGCCCTCATCCCTGACAGCTGTGCTCTCGCACACTCTCCCCCGCTTCCCCGCTGCATCCAGGTGGGTCTGCGTGGCCAGCGGAATATGGAAGCGGTGATAGTGTGTCGTGGCTGAGGTTAGGTCATAAAAAAAATATCCTGGCTCCCATCTTGTTCCCAGTCTCTTCAGATGACTCATTCTGAGGGGAGCTGGCTGCCATATGGTGAAAATTCTCCAAGGATACCCGACGGGGAAAGCTGGGGAGCAAGGAAGTGAGGCGTCCTGCCAGCAACCAGCTTAGAAGTGAACCCTCCAGCCAGGGTATCCTTCAGATGAGGCAGGCCATGCTGACAGCTTGACTGCGACCTGAGGAGAGACCCTGAACCAGAAGTGTAGTACCCAGCTAAGCCCCTCCTGGACTTGGGACCCACAGAAACTGAGATAATAAATGTTTGTCATTTTAAGTCACTAAATTTAGGGGTGACTTGTTATGCAGCAGTAGCTAACTAATGCATAGAGACACTATGCTAAAGGGAAAAAACAAGGTGCAGAATCATGGGTATAGTAGGCTACCATCTATGCAGAAATTTGCAAAAAGAGAAGTTATATAATAGATACACACAATGTATTGCCCCAAAGGATATACAAAACACTGGCAGTGGGGGCTGCCTTCACACAGAAGGAGTCAAGAATTAGAGGGAAAATATTCACGTTACCTTTCATCGCTTGTGGTGTCTTGTGCGTGTTGTACCATGTGTGTGTGTTTTTGTGTGTGTATATTTCCTATTCTGAATGAATGATTGAATAAGTGATGAGGGAGGGAGGGAGGGAGGGAGAGAGAGGGAAGAGGAAGGAAGGAGGAAGGACTCATTCACCTTGATCAAGGCCCTGGCAGCCTTCCGACAAGCCTCATAGTACTGCTTGAAATTCAGCACTTCCCATTTTTTGCTGTTCTTTGATGCAAGGGCTGGATAAATCCCAAATCGGCTGACCGACTCCCGAAAAAATTCTGGGATGGTTATCGGGATCTCGTGGCCTGGCCCATGTTTTGATAGCCTCAGAAGGACTTCTCCATCTGCATGAATGGTCCACAGTCCGGAATTAAAAGGCACTATGTGTAAAAAAAAACAAGGCACATACTTTAATTTAAAAACACTTTATTGCTAAAAGAAAATGCTAACCATCGTCTAAGCCTGTTGGAAAAACGGTGCTGACGTGTCAAAGCAGGGTTGCCGCAAACCAATTGGTACCAGACGCGGTGTCTGCACCGCGCAGTGCAGAGGCGAATGAAAGCACCTGCGCTCTGGACTGAGGGGTGGGAACACCGGACATTTCCTCTCTCCCAGCTCTGGGGGCAGACAGCCCTAGGTCAAGGTCAAGGAGCCGGCCAGGTGGTTCCTCCTGCGGCTGTGAGGAAGAATCTGTTCCCTCCTCTCCCCTACCTGCCCTCCGGTGGTTGGCTGGTCGTCTTTGGAGTTCCTAGGCTTGTGAGAGAAGCACTACAAGCCTTCCTCTCTGCCTTCCTCTTCACAGGGCGTTCTCCTTGTGTCCGGATTTCCCCTTTTTATAAGGACAGCAGTCTTAATGGGTTAAGACCCATCCTATCAGCAATGGCCCGGTTTACTAATTAGGTCACATTCTGAAGTTCAGTTACCCAGTAACTGCTGGGACTGCAACCTATAAATCTCGGGCTGCTATAACAAAATACCGTACCCTGGGTCCTTTAGAAACAACAGACATTTATTTTTCACAGTTCTGGAGGTGGGGAAGTGAAAGACCAAATTTCCGACAGATCTGGTGCCCCTGCCCCCTGGTTCGTAGATGTCTTTCTCGTGTCTTCAACTGGCGGAAGTGGGGAAGGAGCCCCCTGGGGCCTCTGTCGACCCGGC
>PVKM010038508.1:0-14090 GCA_004027735.1 Carollia perspicillata
GTCAGGTCCTCTGTCCCGGTAAGAACACAGCTGGAGAGGAGGTCCTGGGCCTCCTGGCAAAGGACCGAAGACTGCGTCTTACTACAGATGCACTACACAGAGAGGAGAGTTAGGAAGCTCCCTCTGGGGCCTGGCAGATGATGGACAGGAATAAGGTTCTAGAAGCAGTTGGTAGACAGGCCGGTTGAGTTTGCAACAGGGCAGGGACAAGACCTGCCTTTGGATATTGGCCACAGAAACAGAGAGGGAGGGAGAGATATTTCCAAGGCCAGATGCACTTTGTTCCCTAAGTAGCAGGACCTTAAGTCCCCAAACTTCAGGGCACAACTGTCACTATGGGGAAGTCCCCCACGTCTCCCTCCTGGTTTCACAGACACCTCTGCTGGCGCGCTCTCTCCTCCCTGTCGCCAGCCCCCGCCTCCTTTCTCAGGAAGCCTGGGTCTCCCGGAGCGGGTCTGCCCTTGGGGGAAGCCTCTCGGCTCTGCGCCCTGCAGCTCCGCTGACATTCCGGCGGAAGGAAGAGGGGTTCGGTGCCCCCCGCACGCACGTGTGCTAGCCCAGGCAGGAGGGAGCGCCTCCGCGGAGGAGTCCAGAAAGAGGGCGGGAGAAGCGCGCCAGAATCTCAGTCCGGTCCCAGGCACCCAGGTCGGCCTCGGAGGAGCTGCAGCCTCCAACAGGTTCGTAGACCGCGCGCTCGCTCTCCGCTGCTGAGCCGCCACCTCCGCCACGGGCAGGCTCGCCAGAGAGGCCCCGGCCGCAGGCCCCGTGCTGCCGAGCTCCCCGAGGGCGGCTTCCTCGGGCCCTCCTTCCTTCTCCCGGTAGCTCTCGCCGGGGCTCTTCCGGGGCGAGGCGCAGAGGGCGCCCCGGGCTCCTTCTCGCTTCGGCACCACCTCGGGGGAAGCCCGTGGGGCCCGCAGGCTCAGCCCCGCACCGCGGACAGCCGCCGCCCGGCGCTCCGCTCCTCGTTCGGGCCGGGTGCAGCACCACGGCCGCCGAGGACAGTCCCTCGCCCCCGCGGGCTCCGCGCGGCGCGTCTGCGGCGGGCAGCCCTGGCCGGCCGCCCGCTTCCTGCCCAGCCGCGAACAAAGCCGAGGGGCTGGGGCCTCCCGCGTTCCTTGGGGCTGGGTGTTTGCATCGCTTGGCGCGGTTCGGCTTCCCCCAGGGCGGTGTCGGGGCGAGCTGGGGAGGGGGGCCTAGTCGCAACCGCCGCTTTGGTCTGCAGTTCGCCGAGGCCCCGCCATGCAATGGCGGGTCCCAGCGGGAAGTCGGAGAGGCTGGGAGGCACCGAGAGTCCGGAGCTCCGGCTGGGCGAGCCGGACCTGAGCTAAAAGAAACCGGTGCACCGCCGACTTCCCTCCAGACCCCCCACCTCCACTTTAGCTCCGGACCTTCCGAGAGCCTAACACAGGTGCCCGGGGCTGGCAGCTGCAATCGCGGACGCGGGCTGTCCTCGGAACATCCCTAGAAAGTGTGCGGCTGAGTTTCCGTGGGGGAGGGTGCTGAGAAAGCACGGGGAAGCCGCACCAACGGGGCAGCTACAGGCTCCCCCTCCCTCCTGCCCAGGATTCCTCCCCTACCTCCGGGAGTGAAGCCACAAGGAAGGAAGGCGGTGCAGGGTGCGGGGTGCGGGGAGCGGGGAGCGGGCAGCAGGCTGGGAACAGGCTTGGTTCTGGGAGACTGCAATTAGCAAGAAAGGAGGTGGAAGAAGGATGAGAATCCGAGAGGTCCCCAAACAGAAAAGGCGGTTCCGCAGCAGAAAAGCCAAAGTGGGAGTCGGAGACCTTTTCCCTGGGAGCTAAAGCGGAGGACCCTCGGATCACGTGATCATCCCTCACTGAGGGTCTCACTGGGAGACCGAGCCTACAGGGCAGAAGTGATCTGCCCAAGGTCATGCAGCAGTGTAGTAGCAGAACCGGGCCTAAAGCCCAGGCTCCCAAAACCCTGAGCCTGCGTGCAACACTCCCAGAGACGCCTTTTAAAATCCCAGATGCAGGGAGAAGAGCTGAGCGGCTTCCGTTCTGAGCCCAAATCTCAGCTCTCTCACTGGCACGTGACCTTGGGCAAGTGACCTTCTGAGAAGACAGGGTAATGGTACCCGCTTTGTAAGGACTTAATTAAAAAACCTGTATAATGAGATTGGGGTGGTGCCTGGCACATAGTGAGTGTTCAAAAAATTGGTAGCTACTTCATCCCTGCTGCGATCCCCTTTGCAAACGTGCGCAGAGGACCTGTCGTGGGTCAGGCACCGGCTGTGCACCCGGGAGCCAGAGCGGTGTCCCGAGGAGGACGCGGAGAAGAAAACAGGTGCGCTGTGGCGCGGTGAGGCCGTGGGCTCTCCCACGCAGGAGCGGGGAGGAGGAGCCCCTCGGACAGATGATGGGGCCGTGTGGAAAGGCCAGAAGGTGTGAAATCACAGCGGCTGGGGTGATGTCACTGTGCCAGAGGGGCCTCGGGATGGGGACTGTGACGTGAGAGGGGGGAGACAGGCTGGGGCCGGTCTCTGAGGCGCCGTTCGTGGTGAAGGATCGCAAACATATTGTTTGAAGTAGGAAGAATACTATAAGAAACCCCCACGTGTCCCTCACCCAGCTTCAACAACTGACTAAGTTTGTTTCCTCTCTACCCACATCCATGCTCTTCACACACACACACACACACACACACACACACACACAGGGGCTTATTTTGAAGCAAATGCAAGACATCACCTCGTTCAGAGCAGAAGGACTTTTAGCATCAGTAGCGACGTCTGCCTTGCAGGTGCCGTCCCACTGACTCAATCCCAACTTACCCTCCTTGACCCGTTCTGAACACGCCTGTTCTCGGCAGGGAGCTTTGAGACAGGCCACACGACGGTGCCGAAGCACGTGCCCTAGAGAAGCTATTTCAGAGAAGAACCAGGGTGCATCCACCCTCAGCAGGTTGGACCAAACCTGAACTGTTTCTCTCTCCTGCCTGCACTGTGGCCAGAGACCAATGACTATTTTCCAGGCTGATCAAAAAACAAATTAAGCCCCGTGAAGAAAGAGTGAGCGTTTTCCCTTCCAAGTAACCTGAGCAATAGGCTCATGGAGACAGAAGGGTGACATCGTGGAAATCATGGATTTGGAAATCACCAAACCCAAGAGCCACACCTCACAGATGAGGAGATAAGGGTCAGAAATTAACAGAAGTCCCACGGGGCTAACACCAGGGCCCAGACCTCTGAACTCATACTCCAGAGCTCTTTTCGGTTTGCCACTCTCCCTGGAAGATTAGACCTTAGAGTTCCTCAGCCCACAGACCTGGGAGGCTGTAGCCTTCCCTGGAAGGAAGGGGAGGAAGGGGGACGAGAAATGTCCTCCCTGGTGCTCCAGAGGATGACATGTATGGCGGCCAGACTTAGAAACACCTTAACACACTTCCCTCCCACGTCCTTTTGAAGAAGTCAATGATGCAGTACCTGTATTCTGGCCACGGAGCAAACCTCCTGGCTGGCCTGTTGGTTCTCATGAACCAAGGCTCTGCAGTCAGACACCCAGATCTCATTTCTGTGGATTTTTGCCCATTCTGCTTGCCGGCACCAGACTCATGCGAAGCCTTCCTTTCCCCATTTGCCCTGAATTTGGCTGCATGTGTCTCTCAGCCACAGGCCCCTCCTTGGAGGTGTTTTGCTTTGTTTTATTGTTTATTCTATCGCAGTTGTCCCAATTTCTTTTTTTTCCCTTTTGTCCCCCTCCACCCAGCCCACACCTCTTGCCCGCACTCCATTGTCCAGGCCCATGAGTCATTCGTGCATGCTCTTGGACTTGGCCTATGCCCTGGCAGAGCTCAGAGCTCTCGCCCCTTTCTGGGGCAGGAAGTAACTGCTGTCACGGATGAGGCTCGTGGGCCGTGAAGGGAGCGTGTGCCCCGATGGGCTCTAGACACCTCGCAAGTCAGCGTCCGCGCTCTTCAAGGATGTTTCTGCTTGCAAACTGGGAAAGCGGGAGCTCACGGGGTTCCTTAAGGTGGACAAATTCAAACACATGTAAAGAGTTCTAAGCATCCCTGGTGAGGGGAAGTCAGCAGAGAGTGGCCAGTGAAACGGCCTGACTTCTGGGAATAGGACTGTAGGCATGACACAAGAAGGCAGTAAAGACAGTGGATTTCAGCTGGTGAAATCATCCCAGCTTTTAGCCGGAGATGAGACCAATTTATATCTCTATTTATGTTGTATTGTACTATACTGTATTACATTTATCATATTATGGGCCAAGCAGCACAGTAATAGGTCCGCTCCCGAAGGGACCCTGCCTTCCGGGGCACTGACTTACTGAGTGTCTGTGGGGTGTCAGGTGCTGTTCCAGGTGCTGAACAAGATGCCCCGAGATCCCTGCTCCCGTGGGGCTGACAGACTTGCAGTGGACACAAGTCATTAATAACCATGTGAGAAGTAAATATGAAAACATTGAGGCACCCAGGCAGATAAGGAAGGTCTGTCTGAAACGGAGGCTTGAATGACAAAAAGTCGGTCGTGTGAGGAGGTGGGGCGGGACATTCCAGGCACAGGAAATGGTGCTGGCAGAGGCCCCAGGTGAGCCTGGACTGTTTGGGGACAGGCACAAGGCCAACGTGGCTGGAGCGGAGTGAACGAGAGGGAGAGGGGCAACGGATGAGGGCAGGGAGGAGGCAGGGACGAGACCGTGCAGCGCCTTCTAGGCCACGGCCAGGACTTTATTCTGAGTTCAGTGGATTGGCACTAGACGGTTTTAAGCCGGAGAGTGACACAAACCGGTTTTGTTTTTAAAAGATGCCAGCGGTTGCTCCATGAAGAATGGATGGCAGGGGATTCTGGGTGGGCACAGAGGGGCACAGAGGGGCGGACGTAGCCTGCTCCTCCCGCCTGGGCGCGCAGCGTCCAGTAGAGGAGTCCAGCAGGACAGCAGCATCCCCGGGGGGAGTGGCGTGCCCAGCACTGTTCGTTCAGCCTGGGAGGCATCACGGGAGCCTTCATGGAGGTGGGCATGGCCGTGGAATCGCACCTACAAAAGGGAGGGGTAGGCCGGTGCCCAGAGCAGACGGAGAGGCGACGCAGCAGCAGGGAGCGCGTGGGCCGGGAGCGGGGCCACCTGCGTTCGAACCCCAGCCACCCCACGCGGCAGCTGTGGGCACGAGGGCGAGTTCCCCGCCTCTCTGTGTCTCGACGGCCTTATCTTTAAAATGGATCCTGTGAGACTGACAACACTTATTTCAAGGGGCTCCTATGACGATGAAACAAGTTCAAGTTCTATGTATGGTACCAGGGTGGGTAGCTGACATACTGGGGGGACCCCTTGTAAAGTATGTGATTGCCTAACCGCTATGTTGTACACCTGAAACCAATACAAAATAATGTTGCATGTGAAAAAACCCACAGATTAAAAGTTGGGAAGCCCCTAGTGCCTACTGTTTAGAAAACGACATAACAGTTAAACAAAAACGGAGCAAAATGGGGGGCGGGGGGCAGGGGGCACGTGCTGTGAAAGGTCGACTAGAGGTGGAGTCTGAGGGGCCTTGCACACCAGCCCAAAGCTGCCCGTCTTGCTCCGTAAGCAACAAGAGGTCATCCGGGGCTTTTCAGCAGGGGGACTTGGGTGGAAAGGAAGCTAGAACCCCAAGGCCTAGAAAGGGAAAGGGACCGACCCACAGTCACGTGGGCTGCTTCTGTGAAGACCGTGTCGTCTGACCCCCTGCTGATCCAATACTGTGGGGAGCAAGAGCGGCACATGTCCTGCTCCCCCACCGCATCCTCCGGGCTGGGAGAGCAGCTAGGACACCCTCATTAAATATTTGTGAAATGCGTTGCCGAATCGATGACCGAAGAGGGCAGGAAAGATCAGAGACCTCGAATCCTCAAGGAAAGTCAGTGCTTCGTGGACAGTGGTGAAACCTCTCTCAGGAAAGTAGCCCAAACCTCTGGAGATGTTGCCTTGGGGGGCTCAAGCCCTTAGGAACCCCAGCTTCCACGACAGATGACACTGCCACCCACACTGCCCCTGATACTCCCACAAATGGCAGAAGCGTTGCAGCAAGGGGTTCAGAAGGTCATCTCGGTAAAGTGCCTGGAAGATGGAGAACGCTCCCCAGACATTCCGCGCGGTGATTGCCAACTTGGAGAAAATCTATCTCCACATTTGCAAGAGGCAGGCTTTTGTGCTGCACAGAAACCAGCCATTAGAATTCCTGTCTTGGACTCCTCAGGAAGCGGTGACAGCTAGGGTCTCGCCGTTCAACCAGCAGATGGCAAGAGACTCAGAGGAGGTCAGATCCAGCGTTCAGGTTGCTGAATGCCTGCTCGGAGCAGGGGGTGGGGCCAGGGGCTCATCCACGCTGGAGGGGACACCAGCCCCGGTGCTTTCTGGCTGGGTGATCTGGGGCAAGTTCCGCTGTTTCTCTGAAATTCAAGTTCATCATCTATGTCCTGGGGATAATACTGCCGGCCCCACTGGTCCTTTTGCTTTTGATTCTGACTGGGGGCAGTTAGGGTTGCCCTCCCATTTCCCAAATGTGGAAACGGAAGCCCGGGTTGGGCCTATTAACTCCTTAACGCTCACTGAGCACCTCTGATGGGCCCGTGGCTATTTTAGGAGCTGGAGAGAAAGGAAGAATAAGATACGGTCTGTGCTCTCACTGCACTCACGTTCTAGTGGGGAAACAGAAAACAACGAGTAAACAAATAATTTCACCGAGTTATATAAGTGCTAGGGGAAAAATACGACGGGGTGTCTGCGTATGGCAGGAAGGGGAGACCTGAAGAAAGGGGCATTGAAGCTCATATCTGGATGGGGAGAAGGAGCCAACCATGGGACAAGTGTCCGGGCAGAATGTGCAAAGGTCCTGGGGTAGGAGGAAGCCTAACAGATTGCAGGACAGAAACTAAGAGAGTAAGGGAGAGGGTGGTAGAGATGAGGGCAGCGAGGCTGACGGGGTGAGAGCAGGAAGGGCCTTGAGGACTGGGTGAAGCGGAGGCTAGCATAATGTGAACTGTGATTGAGTCATTCACGTGGTCACCCCACTGCTGAGGGGCCTGAGGGGCAAAGCCCAGGTCAGCGTGATTCCCTGGACCCCCCACCCCTTCAGGCCCACAGGTCCTGCTGCCATCTCCAGAGCAGGTCAGCCAAAGGCAAACAAAGTGAGGGGCTCCCCCGCCGGGGAGTAAGGCCACTGGCTGGCTGGCTGCCAGGTGGGCACCGCGGTGCAGGCGGCATCCTGGTGCCACGAGGCAGAGGAGGGAGGAGGCCACACAGGGCCGGTGCAGCTGCGGTGAGGTGGGGAAGAGGGGCACCGTCCTCGGGTGCTAAAAACTCAGTTGTCAAGGCAAACGTCTAGTGCAATTAAAACAAAATTAATGCAACGTTTCCATGACAAATAAAATATCAGATTTTTCAAGTAAAGCCAGGATCCCAAAAGAGCCAGGGTGAGAGTGAGGGGAACGGGACGAGTCACTGACGTGCAGGACCTGATCCTGACCCCGAAAGGGGCACTCCCTGAGCGCCAGCATTGAAGCTGGTCTGCCCAGACAAACCAAAGGCAGGAGAGGGCTTCTAGTTGGGACCTCAGAGACCGCTGCCTGCCTGGGCCACAGGGGTGAAACCTGAGCAGGGACCGCAGGTGACGCTTGGCCTGCAGCCCCGGGCACTGTTAATGTCAACCAGCCTGGGCTCCAACCCACCCCTTGTGTGCTGTGGTCCCTAAGTAAGGCGCATCGCCTCTCCAGGCTCAGTTTCCCCAGTTGTGACCCTGGGACTAATAAGACAAAGTCTCCAGGATTCTGTAAGATGCCAGTTGGAGTCCTCTAGCACCTAGCTACTCAAAGTGTGGTCCACAGACCAGCAACATCATCATCTCCTGGGAGCTTATGTTAAAAATGCAGAACCTCGGCTGCACCCAGGCCCTTGAATCAGAATCTGCATTGTAACCAGACCCCCAGAGACTGGCACGCACACAAAAGTCTGAGAAGCCGATCAGCTCTCGGCACGTAGAGGATGCTCAGTAAACGGTGATGCCTCTGCCTACCCAACTCTGATTAGAGCCTGAGTCCAGGCAAGAGGAGAAGCCCAAGATGGAGAGAAGAGCCCGAGGGGGCCACCTCGCTGAGTTTTAAATGGTCAAGTTCTGAAGCTGTGGAGCCTGGCTGAGCTCTCTCTGCACGTAACCATGTACGCCCTCTACCTACTCATCTGGAAAATGGGAATGATAAAAGCAAGCACCTTACGTGGTCGTTGTGAAGATAAAATGAGGTAACATGAGTACAACCCAGTGTAATGCCTGGCACATAGTAAGTGTTCAATAAATACACACTGCCGTTGCTGGTGGGCGGGGGGGATGGAAGGGCGGGTTCAATAAATCGTTACTGAGTACAGCCCATGTGATGAAATAGGTAACATCTGTATAACTCTCTGTCACTTATAAAGCACTTTCATTTATACTATTTCAATTGACTTCCAATGATTCTTTGGGTGAGAGAGCATGAGACACATTCGTTTTACAGAGGAAAAATTCTAGGCTCAGAGAGGTGAAGTGGCTTGTGCGAATAAGCTAGGATTTAAACCCCTGAAGTCTGACACCGAGATGTGTGCCAGCAACCACGGAAAAGATCAAAAATGGGAAAAGACAGTATTTGACTCTAGAGATGGTGTTATCCAGCCCCCTTATTTTACAGAAGGGAAAACTGATTCCAAGGACAATCAGGGAGGGGAAGAGACTTGTCCAAGGTCACCCAGACTGTCACCTGGGCGTCAGAACCTAGGTGACAGTCTGTCTCCTAGTCCGGAGTCCTGTCCAGTGTCCAGACCCACCTCCTTCATGTGATTGGCCAGCCTCCCCCTCGGTGAACCCAGGGGCACAGGCTGCCGAGCAGGTCTGGTGGACAGAAGGCATCCCAGCTCCACCTTCCCTTGCAGACCAATCAGAATGGAAGTGTACAGAAGCTGGCGTTGCCAAGGTGAGGGCTGCGAGGTTGCTAGGACACAGCTGGGGAGCAGTCAGGTGGCAGAAGAGGCCTTGGCTAGAGCTGGGACTGGGGCAGGGACCAGGCGTGCCGCTGTGATCTTTTCGGGAGCTGGGGGGACCCCCATCTCCACAGGGCTGGTGCTCACAGAGCCACATCTCCACACTCTACCCAGCGTCTGAGCCTGGAGGCTGAGTCCATTCCCACTCGGCCCCACGGCTCAGCAAGTACGAGTCCTGCCACCTGCTCCTCCATCCTCCACTGCCCCCGCCCCCGGAAGGAGCTCCCCAGAGCACAAAGCGAGAGTCCTATTAAAAGCCTGTGCCCCATGAAAGCCCCTGGTCACTGGCCCCAACGACCTCCCGGCCTCATCTTTCTCCCCAAGGCCAAACCAAATTCCTCCACGAGCCTGAGAAGGCCGGGCTTCCTCCACGTCTCTGTAGATGATGTCCCTTCGATCTGGAAAGCCCGTCCGGCTCCACTGCCCTCTGAGCCTCACCTGAGACACCCTCCCAGGAAAGCCCTCCCTGCTGGGCCACCGCTGACCGACCTGCTTTCGCTGGAGGCCACCCTGCATTTTAAGTCTCCGCTCTCCTGTCTGTGTCCCCACTAGGCCGTGGGCTCTCTACTGCTAGAGTAGGAGCAGGTTCCAGCTGTGCGGGATCAAGACTGCTCTGAGCCTCCCGGCCCTCCTCTGTGGGGCGGTCATGATGACCTTGGCCTTGCCAGGCTAATGGGAGCATTAGACACTGTGGCTGTAAGGGGACTGTCACTGACTGTACCCCTCACCTGTGAGAATAACAGCTGCTGTCTGAAAGGCGTCTGTACACACGACTGTCCCCGGCAGGTGTGAATCATCATAATTCTGACCAGGAGCACCCTCGACTCCCATGAGCCTCTAGACCTGAGTCATCCTGTTATGCTTTCTGCCCACCCTTCATTCACTGGACAAAATGCATTTAATACCAACTCGGGGCCAGACAATATGCTAGCTGTTCGGGGCTTAGCAGGAGGTAGACAATAGACACTTAATGGCACCGCCCACCTTTCTTCCCTCGCCTCCTTAAAGGTCAGCCGCAGGACCCAGCACACAGGCAGACGTGCCCGAGGCTCTCCCATGCCTGCTCCCTGGGCAGCCGGCAGGCTGCACCCACGTATGCTCTTCCCACTTCCCCACCTAGCCAGACAAAAAAAACAAAAACAGAAAACCCCAGTAATATCTGCCCTGTTTCCAGTCCAGGGGCTAGTTTTCAATTCAGCTCCCTGACAAGCAGGGAACATGCCTGCCCTTTTCACTGCGGAGTCACCGGCATTCAGAGCACGGCCTGGCCCAGGCGTTCAGCCACTCATCACTTATTCATTCATGCCCTCTACAGATAATCATCGGGTCCTGCTAAGTGCCGGGCTCTGGGGAACCGCGGGGTCCTGCCTCACCACACTCTTACTCTAGCTAGCGGGCTGGGGCTGGAGGAGACTGTGTTAGGAAGTAGTAGTACCAGAGCTGAGACCCGGGGTGAGGTGCGGGATGACCCGGGGTGCTCCAGGAAGGCTGCCCGCAAGACGTAAACGGCCTTGGGTCGGCCGGGACCGCCACTTCCCTGGACTGCCTCTGTGATCCGGGCCACACCCTCGGTCCCCACCTCTGTACGTGAGACAAGAATCCCCACTTCCTGAGTCACAGTGAGCAGGACCGCAGTGTGGAAGGCAGAGGGAGAAGTCAAGGGGGAGGCGGCAGGCTGCACTCGGGCCCCCAAGCACACATCTCAGGCCCCTGCAGAGGCCGAAGCCTTGCCGTCCACCCGCGAAACCCTGACTGCAGCGAGGAGGGAAGACCGAGGACGGTGGGTTCTGCCCTGGCCCCCCACTCACCACACCTGTGTCCCCATCTGCAAGACAGGACTGGAGCGAGGACCTCGCTGATCCTAACCGTGACTCGAAAGCGCGCTCATCGGGCACAGCTCAGCCAGCAAATAACCCAGGTGCCCGCTTTGTGCCAGGCCTGTGTGAGTCGGCGGAAACCACCCTGCAAGACCCAGTCCTTGTCTTTGGGGGAGTGCTGGGCACCTTCTGGAAAAAAGCAGAGGCAGGTAACTAAGACGTGAGGGGCTGCGACACAGCAGATGACTTCACGGGCACTATCTGTGCAACACCACCAACAGGAGCAACGTGCACTTAGGTGGCACTGGATGTACGAGGCTGGTGCTACCAGTGCCCCCATTTCACACACAAGGAAGCTGAGGCTCACAGGGATGTAAAGGATATCGTCCAGCCCAGATATGACCCACAGCAAATTCTGTCCATTGTCCCCAGTCGGAAATCACACTTAAGCCAGAAAGCAGTGCGGTCAGTGGTATGACATTGCCTGAACCGGTAACCAGCTGTTGTCAGGAGAGCAGGTGAGGTGGGGTCAGGGGTGGGCCTGGTGCCCGGTAGGTCCCCATCCTGCCCAGCCTCTTGTTGGAACCCCCATCGTTAGTAGTGGGCTCAGAAGGGCAAGGGCATACCTAGGCAGGGTCTGGGGGTCCATGCCCGCTCAGGAAGCCAGCCCCCCGGGAAGCTCTCTCCCTGCCCCTCCAGCACCCTGTCTCCCCTGGCAAGAAGCTGTGCGTGTCTGGCATGCTGCCTGCTCTGCTCACTGACTGAAGTGCCCTGCACCCCAACTCAATCAAAAAGCAAAGGTCAGGGAACTCAGGGGTCACGTCAGGGGGGTGCCCAGAGCCCCCCACTCCTGGGGTGAGGGTCAGGATGACATATCCCCTCCATAGTCACCAAGAACACCCCTGAGTGGGAATGAGACGGATCAACTGGACAGTGTGGTGGAATGGTGTTGGTGTGCATTTTTAGAGCCGCTTACAACAGAGAAGCACTTCCTTGCATGTTACCTTATTCAGTGACGCTCCCCACAAAAAACCTTGGGTGCCTTTAGCATTCCCAGTTCACAGAGGGAGAACCGAAGCTCAGAGAGGGGAAAGCACTTGCCCAAAGGTCTAGAGCCGGTAAGTGGCTCCGCCTGAATTCAGACCTACTTTTTCTTGTCTATATGGCCAGGTGGCCTCTTCACCGTGTGGGTGCTTGGTACATGTTCCATGCGTGAATGAGTGAATTAATGAACGGCCCCGGATCGACGGCAGGGCCCAGCGGTGCTGGCACCCAGCTCTCCTGTCACTCCCAGTTCCTGTGCTCCTTCCGCCGAACTGTGGCCCAACAAGCCCCCTCCCCACACCCCCGCTCCAGGATCTCCAGCCTCACGTGTGTGGCTCCCTCGCCCCCTCCACCTGCAGACAGCGGGCGAAGGTGGAGCAGGCAGGCTCGGCCCCTCCTCTAGGGGGCGCCCAAGCTCAGATCACATGCAGCGTCCCTTCATCCACGTTGCCTCTTCTCGGCCGCCCACTACCAGTAATCCAACGTGCGGAGTTGTAAACTTGTTTCTTTAAATAAACAGTCTTGAGTTTCGTACCAGATAGTCTTTTAAGAGGAGGAACGTCTCCAGGCCACCTCATATTTAGCATACAGTGAGGCACATATTTGCACAGAGAGAGTATGTGTGGATACAGAGATCGCCCGATCGCTGTAGCTATCGTTGCTCACCCAGATGGGAGCTATTTATGACGCTGAGTCATCGCAGCTAATGCCACTGAGGGATTCCAGGCTGGGCTCCGAGCCCCAGCATCACAGACCTCACGGCTCTCTGTCTCATCCTCACTGCCACCAGCAGAGACAGTGAACCCCCAGCACAGCGCAGGGACAGAGAGAAACATTTAGGCCATGGGCAATGGAGACTTTCTCATCACCAGGTCCTACTTCAAGTCCGTGTTCTCCACCCAAGCGTCACATCCCTTCAGATCATCCAGGCAAATCCCTTCCTCGTGCAGGAGAGGAAACCCAGGCCCAGAGAGGGGAAGGACTTGCCCAGTGTCACACAGCAAGCCAGTGCCACTGCTGGTCCTAGAGCTCAGATTTCCTGATTGCTGCCTGGAACTCCTTCCCTCCCCACAGTCGCCTTCCCCAGTTCTGTCTCCGATGTCCCGCCATTGCAGCCCAGTGCGGTGCTTCCTGCTCTCTGAAAGCTTGGGGGTGTCACTGAGCACTTCCTTATGTGGGCTCGTCTGAGAGGGGAGACGAGGCTGGCTTGCCTGGGCGCCCCATGCTCTCACGCAGGACCTGCTGGTCTGCACACTGGGCTTTAAACTGAAGACCAGAGAGTAGCGGTTCCTGGGGAACATTAGTTCTCCGTTTGAACAAGTACCCATTTCTCTCCACCCTCTGTTTCTTGTCTCTAAGCCAGTTCTCTATCCATGCAAAAATAGACTCCCTCCCACTCACCACCCACCTCTGTCCAATTCCACAAGGAATCGATTTTATTAATAGGCTTCGGGATAGAAACTTGACAAAGGCTTTTGTAAAAGTCACCCTTTATCTCCCTATATAGTTCACTGCTCAAAGAATTCTAATAAACTGGTCAGGTGGGAATCACCGTATAGAAAACACTCAATAATGCCCTCTTTCCCTCTACATAGCATGTGTTTGTTTAAGCATTCAATGATCTCCGCCCTTTATTATAAAATCTACTGACTTGCCCTAAGAGACAGTGGGATGAGGTGGAAAGAGCAAAGGCTTTGGAACTGGGGCTGGGTGAGATCCGAGCTGGCCACGTACTGGTTCTGCATCCACGTGGACTGCTGAGAATTAAATGAGCTAATATCTGTGAGGTACTTGGCACAGAGTAAGTGCTCAATGCGGGTTTGTGGATGAATGAATGGGTAAATGAGTGAATGAATGAATGACTCAGGACCCATATGGATGGGGACCAGCTGACTCTGCAGTCTGAAGTCTTGAAGTCACACAACCCCAGGAGGGTCGTTTGAGTAGTTTTGGGGAGTGGACCCCAGGAATTGGGCTCCTGGTTGGGCTGTGTCCGGGCCAGAAATTATAGCTCTTTTTCCAGCCCCTTGTGCAAGGGGTTCCTCGGCTCAAGGAAAAGTTTGAGTCTGGAATCTATGTTCAAAACAGACAACTTCTTGAGGGTAAAGACTGTGTCTAGTTAGCTGTAGGATTCTACCTTTCCCCAAACCAGAGCCTGGCTCGGGGTAGTATGGATTAAGCAAAGGGAGATACACAGTAAGTAAGCATTGAGTTGACT
>PVKM010038509.1:0-14067 GCA_004027735.1 Carollia perspicillata
GGATTTTGCTGAGACTCTTAATCATGCCTGTTCTCATGAGAGGAAATGAAACCTCAGGAATTCTGCCTTCTACCTTCTGAGTTTTGCTGGGTCCATTGTCTTTCCGGTGCTCAGCTGATTCTTGCAAGGACAGTGCTGAAGAGAGAAATGCCTTTTAGCACTTCAGGAAATCAACAAGATCAATCATTTATTCTTGTCAGTTTCTATTTTGTATTAATATACTATATACTATAATGATGTTAATGTTCATTATTTATTATTTAGTAAAAAATGCCTTTTGTATTTTTAGCCATTAGCTATGTTAATTTTTTTGCTTTCTACTTCTCACTCGTTCTGATAAATTGACATACCAAGTTTCTGTTGTGTTGTTTCCGATCCACAATCTTTAGAACCAACTGGGGTGTATACCAGAGCACTGTATTTTGTCTGTTTTGTTTCGTGTTCTTTTGGATAAAATACTTCAAAACAATTGCTATGAAAACATCTTTTTCTGAAGTGTCTTTTTTTTGTTTGTTTGTTTAAAAATAGACCTGCTTAGTCACCTTTGTAAGGGGAAGTTTCCACCTGGACTGAAATGAAAAACCACAGGAGTCACTAGCATGTTATCTATTAGAAGGGATCTTCCATTGTCGAAGACCAGTTTATGGTTATTTTTAAAATGTGGGGTTGGCTGCCTTGTTCTGTTCAGTAGATCGTCACGATGGTTATCCCTAGTGATCACGCAAAACAGAGTAATGCGGAGGACAGGAAAAGAGCTGGCAGTACAATTGAGGAAGGAAGCAGGGAGGTCAAGATAACCCACCGAATGCTTGGCGTAGGCTGTAGGTGGGGTCGCCAGAACCGCTGCCTGCCTCTTGCCTGAATAGGCCTCTGTCCTGCAAGAGGCGGCCCGGACAGGCTGCGCTTTGAAGGAGGGCTTTCACTATCTCGGCTCCTGTGGAGAAGCACAGACTTTTTGTGATCAGGGACTGGGACTCTTTCATCTTTGATTTCCAACAGTGTGTGATTCCAAAAAAATGCTTTGCACGTAGTTCAGTGTCAATAAAGGAATGACGGCCTTCAATATCCTTTTTAAAAGTTACACGTAGAAGTTTCCTCTTTCTTCTTCTGCTTCATAGACCTGTATTTCAATATCCTTGCCCTCACGAAGTTTCCAAAGCCCATAAACTTGTTAATCTAGAGCAAGTGTTGGCAAACTACCTCCCATGGGCCAAATCGGGCCCACTTACTGGTTTTGTATGGCCTACGGACTAAGTATGGTTTTACATTTTTTAATGGTAAAAACATTAAGAGATAATAATGTAGGTATCTTTGCTTTCTGAAAATCCACATTATGCTACTTTGCTTTCATAGAAGACCTGCATTGGTACCTGTTTTCACTGACTGTAAAAATCCAAAGATTTGGCTTTTACGAAAAAAGCCATTGGCATACTAAAGCAGGTCTTTTGTAACAGTCAAGTGGCATAATGGGAATTTTCGGAAAGTGGGTATACTCCTCGCTGTATGCCATTTCAGTTTACAGCAGGTCACAGGAATGTTGTACTTCAGGATAGCGGGGGACATCTGTACTTTAATGTGAAATTAAATTTGTTTTGTAATTTTTATAAATAAAGTTTTATTGGGACCCTTGCTCGTTTGTCTGCATATTCTTGCTGCCTGCTTTTGCAACAGCAGAGTTGAGGAATTGCAACAGAGACCATCTGGCCAACAAAGCCGAAGATACCGCTATCTCCCCCTTTGCAGAAGAGGTTGGCCTACCCCAGCCGCCTGGACCTAGAGCAATATTAAGATTCCATTAATACGTAAGAAATCAACTGTAGTAAGGATGCTAAGCTACTGTTGAAACCTGCAGGGTTATCATCTCCATTTTACAGAGGGAAAACACGAGGTATAGAGAGGTGGACTTGCCAAAGATTGCGCAGTGGGAGTTTCAAACAGGCAGTCTGATTGCAGCCTTGGCACTTTTCCTCCCCTGGTAGACTTCAGCTCATTTGAATTCTAGGGACAGATAGGTTGTCCTGCATAGTCTGAACATGTACCTGCTGTACTTCAGACATTTTCGATGTCTGTACTAAATGTTGCGTATCAGGAAATAACTTGGTTTCGTTCTTTGAGTGGAACAAACATGCAAATGCTGTTCACGTCAAAGGTAACAGGCTTGCAAGGCTTCTTGGGGATAGGGGTCAGTGGGAAAGGAAAAGGGTTTATATTTTAAATTTTCCCCTGTGTGCTGGAGGTGAGGACTACAACGAGTCTGCAACAAGACAGAGGTCAGAGGACTTGGCTGATGAGAGGCTGAGGGGTGGAGGTCATTGTTTTTAAGGATCATGCAGCAAGAGTTGAGGGAGAAAGAAGCTGATGAGCCTGAGGCCTTAGCGAGATCTGCTTTTGCACTTGTACTTGAGTATTCCCAAGGAAAATCTCTTCATATTTATTCTGGGTGAACACTGATGAATCATTGTGGATATAGTATGATCAATGACAAGTTTAGAATACTAATTCTTTGTCCCTGTATTGAGCAAGAGAACAAGATGGGAGAAAACATGATTTTCCGTATAGTTGGTGATGGCCGGTGGCTTGGAGATTGGACCTTCCCCTTCATGTGCCCATTCCCGCTGGCTGACCCTGCTCCTTCAAACATTAACCTGCTTTGCCTTTGGATTTGTTGTCGGTGGGGCTATGATTATGGTCACATAGTCTTGAAACCTGGGAAGTACCTGTGGCTCCCTCTCCCCTTTTAGCACAACGTCCTTGCATTGTTTCTCATTCACGGTATCCTTGCAACAGGCTGTTTCCACCTTAGCTACCCAAAATATTGCTAAAATGCCGACTGACTCTCTTGCTGTTTCTTCCTATATGTGACTGTCATAAAACAGCTTCCTAAAATGCTGCATATCGGTCTCAGAAACCTTCACATTTCTCGCAAGATGAAGCACAGCTCTCTTTTGCCATTCAAGACCCTCCACAGTTTGGTTTCTAGCTGCCTTCCAAGTTTTATAGCAGCTGCCTGCTCTGAACTCATCACCAGTCCTGCCACAGCCACACCTGCATCACACCTACACTGTACTAATTCGTGTCCCCAGCAAATTAGCCCATCAATCTTACTGTCTTCATTCTGGGTTTTAAAGACCTAACCTCCACTCCAGCCTTCGCCTTCCCAGACAACCCTGACCTTTGGCAGTAACTTCATTTGTTTTATACTCACCGGACCCTTCACATGTGCTCTGCAGACTTGTATTTATCTCAGTGTCTCTTCAGGTCTCCAATGAGACTATAAATTCCTCCAGCGCAGGTTCTTACACGTTGTATCTCTGGAACCTAACACATAAGGGACGCTTAGTTAAAATTTATTAGTGGTGGTAAAATTTGTTCCATGCAATCAGTACTTTTTCCTGAAATTGCAAAGGGCAGAGAGCTTAAGCCTTGGCTACTTTCTGATAGAGAAGGAGTTGCTGCCCGGGTAGAGTTAGAGACAATGAGCTGTTTCCTTCCTTGTCTATGCGCCATAAATACATTTTTAGAGACTCCCCGCAGTAGCAGGAATGCTTAGACCTGTCTATGCTTGGCTTCCCCTCTAGATGCCAGAAAAAGCAAACAAATGTTAAGCTCTCTTTCCTAGTTGTTCAATCTAGGCACTGCTGATTGAAAAAAAAAGTTGCTCCAAGTAGCTTTGGTCTTCAAAAGGGTCATTGCTTAACCTTTCCTCTTTCTAGAGCAGTGATTTTTAAACTTTTTTTTGCACAAGTACTCCCTTGTGCAAATAGTTTTTTAAAAATAGTTTAAAAAAATGGGTTTCTTTGCACATTTAAAGCTGTTCCTGAGTTAAAATATTGGCAAAAAATATAATTTCCAGTATAGTATAAATATTGGCATTTTGAAATGGTGTTCATCGTTCTTTCAAATATGGCCAGTAGAGTTTGAATACCATAGGAATTTAATACCATCAACCATATAGAACACACGTAAAGATATTTAAATTTTTACATCTCCCCTTTTTCTCCCTGAGCTTATCTTTTCATTGCAATTTTTCTACAAGATTTTATCCTAATATACTAGAACACAATACCTAGGTGGGACCCAACAAGTTGAACTGTGGAAATACGAGGTCATATTATTGCAATAATAATGGGGAAGAGGATGTATGTGTTGGTGTGTATTGTCACAGAAAGGACAAAAGTAAAGGCAGTAAAACGTAGTGCACAAACCGACCATTCGGTAAACTGAGAAAATGCCCATCAATCACAATGCAGGCGCTTTCTAATGCCCCCACTAACACTGGAGCACGTCCTCTGGTCCTCCTCAGAGCAACTTGGAATGCCGGAACAGGGGCGGCGCAGCAGGGTGGGCCCGACTGCTTCAGATCAGGTTTTCGTATTCTTGGAGTTCGTTGTCCTGGGATATGCTATGTAATTTTATACCTGAAAGTCATATCAATTACCAGCACAGATTTTTGCAACAAAAATGTGTACATTTTTGAACTTACTGTCACCTTAAGGCTGTGCTAAGTTTCTTCTACATTGAGTTATTAAAATTATTTACATAATTGATCAAACTGTAAGTATATTAAAGTTTTTGATATTAAGTGGAATATGAATTTTTTTAAGTCCTCTTTTAATGAGACTAATTTTCTGATTAGTTCATGTGCCTTTGGATAAGAATGAAAGAGGGTTCAGGGTCAATTCTATTTATATCTTTTATTTCTATCTGTGCAGATGCCGAAAAACAGCCCTTAAATAAAGGGATGGGAATAGAAGCGGTTTTATTGAAAGAGATTTACTCAATTCTTTAAATTCAGTGCTAAAGTCACATTGTTTTTAATCACCCTTCAGCTGACATGATTAGTTTATTGTCCTTTTTTTGTTTGTTTGAAAACAGAACTGGAAATTGTCTAACTTTTAGAAGAGTTTGTTCCTTATAATTGTTCACTCTCAAATTTGGGCTTATAAACCCAAAGGCTTTTTTTAAAAAAGATTTTATTTATTTATCTTTAGAGGAGAAGGGAAGGAGAGAGGGAGAGAAATATCAATGTATGGTTGCCTCTCGTGCATCCCCCGCTGGGAACTGGCCTGCAACCCAGGCATGTGCCCTGACTGGGAATCGAACCGTGGTTGTTTGGTTTGCAGGCCCGTGCTCAATCCACTGAGCTACACCAGCCAGGGCAACCCAAAGGCTTTTTATCCAAGACTATGAAATGATTATTATTGTACCTGTTACTCTTTCACTTAAAAAAACTACTTAATGCAGTTAGAAAATCCAACCTCCTACCTTCAAAATACCCTTTCAGATATAATGTTTGATACAACTAATGCTATAAATATATTTTCATCATGATATATATTTCATTAAACATACAATTTATCAAAACCTTGGAGCTACAGATTTAGTCATTCCATGCATGGTAAATATTCACCATATAACGAAATCAAGTCAAATGCCAACTGTCTCATCATTAAATCAAATAACCAAATTGGATGTTTCTTTCTGTCAGAAAAAGTCTGACTTGAAAATTCAAATGTGTTAATGAGTTTTGAAGGCTCTTCTAAAAATCATTAAAATATCACAGAACACCTCTTATAAGAGATTACTCAAAGCAGTCAATAATCACCTAGATTTAACATAATTTTTAAAAAACAAGGTAATTCAATATATTTTCATTATTTAACTTGTAACAAGTTACAGTCATCCATAAGCTAAAATTATAAGTTATTTAGGAAGCAAGTATGTTGATAAGGCAAGACACTCTTTCAATAAAGATGTGTGCATATATTGAACTAGAATGTTTAGCTTTTGGTAGAATTGGGAATAAAAAACCAGATAGAATCAGACTTTTCCTAAAGAATGTTTTATAGTCTGCTAAAAACTGACTGGTGTGGCAGCTAAAATCTAATTTATTATCTGTTAATAAGGGATAGGAAAGATTCATCATTTCATAAGACTAAGTAAGTTGAGATTTGACTCTATTTAGAATAAATATGCCATGACAGCATCATGAAAAGTTTTGTCTGTTGGTTTAATTCAATGCATCATGAAAATTCTGATAGTCCTGAAAAACAGTCACATTTAAAATAATCGGCATCACTAAACTGTTCTTGTTTTCACTGCTCGAAAGTACTGTTCAGTCAGTGAATGTCCCAAAGATGGATCTTTTAGATAGTGGGAAAACTGACTTGTGAGAAAAGCTATCTGTAGCATTTACTGTTTCTTTCTGGCACTTGCTGCTTTGCAGGTGGGGCTCCCATCCAGAGTGGTGTGTTTCCTCCTGGCAGGAATCTGGAGGTGGAAGCAGCCAATTTGTTAAATAAAAGTTCTTATTACTTCCACTGGACCTCACTTTACCACACATCGCAATTTTGAACATCTTAACAATTGTCCAAACACCCCATCTCTAAATCCCCCTTAATGGGCAGCATAGAACAGGGGAGGTCAGGCTGCCCCAAGGAAGCAACTGGGTGCCCTGTAGAGTTCGTGCTTTTGGTTTGGAGAGTGGGAGAAATACGGTGGGTGCTGCATTTCGTTCTTCAGCTCTCTTACTATGGAGGAAGCCTGTGTATGAAGTCAAGAACGTAGAGGGAGAGTCTTTTAATATGACCTTGGCTTAGCGACCTCTTAAAAGGTGTTGAGGTTCCTTTCACAGGGTTAGACATGCACCATCTAAAGAAGACCACTGGTCCAGAGTATTGAAAAATCTCAGTATGTTCGTAAAATGTTTTCATCAGCAGTGTGTTTGTGTGTGTGTGTTTTGATGTGTGGGTTCACAGTCGGTAAAAGCTCTTATTCAGGCCTTCCTTAATGGTCTCTGAGAAAACTGGGTTAAGCTTTTGTACGGAGAGTGTAAAACAAACTAACCTGCATTAATGTCACAAAGCTCATCTGTCAACCAGCCCACACCAAGCCTCTTGAGTTCCCTTTATCTGATAATGTCAAGAAACCTGGGTTAGCATTCTTCCCACCTCAGTCTAGGGCTTTTTCAGTCCCGAGCCAGGTCGAAGCTGCCTACAGATGAGGTACAGTGTTAGGCAACAGTTTTCAGTGTGGACAGCTGAAACCCAATCACTCGCCCTGCTGAGTGTTCTAATGATTACGCAGCCCTTCTGCTAGCTCGTTCCAAGTGTAGAAAGAACGCCACGAGGAACAATGACCGTGATGTCTTGTTCTTTCTGTGTGTATAGGGAGAAGAATGTGGGAACTTCAAACAATAACTTAATGATGGTTCAGGAAATTCAGGAAAGACCAGTAAATATAATAAATAAGCCTTCGGTCATAAATCCTACATTCCTTGTACAGGCAGCCCTCCTTCTGTTCCACCAGTTAGTGTTGGGGAGGAGAGCTTTTAAAAATTAAATGTGATAAAAGTTCCAACTTAACAACTGAAACCATTCTTGTACGTGCTCCACCGTCTGGATTGAGGGGACACAATAAGAATCTTATGCTGTTTTGGAGACCACGGTTCTTTATTCCGGAGAGAGGTTATTAATTCAATCGAAGATTGCACTCTACAACAACATTTTTTTTTATGGCCTTACTGAGTCAAGTCATTTATTCCAAGGCTCTATTTGACTGTCTGGTTTGGGGAGAAAATTTACTGCTTCTGTTCAAGGTAGAAGGGAATAGAATGAGGTACAGCATTAGGGGTTTCTCAGGGCTGGGAGGAGTCTGTAGAAAGAAGAAGAACAACTTGGGGACTGTTTGACCAGAATGCCTCATCCGGGGTCAATTCCCCTAACCTCGTGTCCTTGGTCCTTGCTTTGATTTCTTCCTGTGAGGCATATTCTCACCTCCCTGCAAATGGTTCCTAAAATGTATTGCCCGGACCTCTCTTTTGAGTTCCAACTTCTTCTCCCCAGTTACTGGATGTTTCATGGGTGTTAGCAGCATTTAGATTTACGTTATGAAGCAAACATGGGGTTACCCCTCCCTCATCCCCGCTCCCAGCCTATGCTTCGGTCACCTGTGGGTCACTCACATTCACAATCTGTGGCAGAGCTGCCAGTTGCCCGTTCTTTATGCTTGTGGGGATGCTTCAGGAGTCCACTGCAGGCCTGCGTGGCTTTCTGCCCTAGAAGGTTAGGCACTGTTTCTTTCATTCGGATCAGTGACATACCATCATAATCATGTTGTTTATAATTCAACCGACAAATACTATTTCATTTTAATTGAGAAAATGAGGCTTACACAGGGGAAGATAACTATGTAAAGTAACTAGCTAACTAAGCAACTAACTATGTAAAGTAAGTTTAAAAAGGCACTCGAGTGCAGCCTGGTGTTCAAGAGCGTAAGAGCATGGGCCAGACCTGGGCTGCGATCTTGGTCCTGACACTCACTGGGGTGGCTTACGCGGGATGCTTAACCCACGTTCTGACTCCCAGTTTTCCCTCTCAAAGCGTCCGGTGTAGGCTTGTTGTAGGGATTGAGTGAGGTAATATCGGAATCATGCCTCGTGAGTTATGGCTGAGCATCATAGAGTAAAATACAAAGGGAACATCTTCAAAACTCACCGTGGTGTTTAAGGGGGTCAGAGGCAGTATGGTGCACTGGATGCAGGGCTGCAGGGCTAGGGCTCCTTAGGTTTTCCATGAGGACGGGATGAGTGACCCCAGAACCTGGAATGGTATCGAGATTGTTGGCAAAAGCAGAATGGCTTTGGCTGTGGGAATAAGGGGGGTGTGAGGGACAGAAGGGCTGTCGGGGGCCAGATTAGCAGACACATCACTACATCAGTTCAGTAGAAAGAAGGACAGCTCACACCAGCCCTCGTGTAGGTTTAGGTACCCAAGTGCCAATTCCCCATCGTCAAGTGGAGGTGATGGAGAAGTAAAACGATTACCGCCCACGAGGTGGTCAGGGATCACAGAGGACATCACAGGAGCTGAAGAACAGATGCGTGGACTGAGGAGTCCAGGAAGGCTTCTTCTCAGGGGAGACATAAGTTAAGTCTTAATGAACAAGCCAATAGACATTAGAAGAGCCGATAGTTGACCAGGTGGCAGAAACAGCATGGTGTAAGAAATGAAAGTGTGGGAACACAAAACACAACTTAATTCTCTAAGACGGCATTTTCCCAATGGAGTTCTGTTTTACTGTGGTATGAAGACCTGGGTTCTAAGCCTGTTCTTGACTCACACTGACCCACAATGCCCCGTGTCATCTGCTCGGCCAACCCTGAGCCAGATTTCCCCTGGTAAGAACTGTTTTTGAAATCTTGTCTGCAAGTCCTGAGCACGGAGCCTTTAAGAATAGTGATATTAAATCCAACTCGGAGCAGGCTTCTCAGATTTCCACTCGACTGGTTCTACAGCAAGTGCTCTCTAGGAGAGGGAGTTCCCCATCCCACTCACGTATATTTGCACTGAAATGAATTGCTTTCTCCAGCCCCATAGTAATAGCCTCCACAAACAGACAGCTTAAAAGGCAGTCTCTCGTTAGACCTTAGTAGAAAGATTAATGGATACCTAAGGTGCATTTCATTGGCTCTGAGATCTCATCTATCATCAGAATCGCCTGAGGAATTTTTAGTGCAGACTCCCAGCTCCTACTGCTATGGATTCTAAGGGGGAGCCTGGGTCTGTATTTAAGAATAAAAACAGAAGTCTCCCACTGGTGACTCTCATCATCAGCCAGATCTGGAAACCTTGGTAGAGAACACGGCCACTGTGCTCTCTGTCTGCAGACCGTCACTGGGGGAATCCAACCTTTTCCCTGTGAATCAAGACTGAAAGACACTAGTCATTCTGAGCCGTGCTCTTGAGTGGAAGTGATGAGGGCTACCCTCTGAGTGACAGCAACGTTCCTCCGTGTGGACAGAGGCGTAAAAGCCAGTTAGCCGAGAGACAAAGCAGCACACAGACAGGCAAAGCAAAGCCTCGGAGATGAGACCCAGCGGAGGGCTCCTGGCAGGCTTCCCATTCTCAGTTCCTTCCTGCAGCCTGGCCACACTCCTGTCTCTGCTTCCATGAGATGTCCCTTTATCCGTCTAATAAATTCCCCTCTGTGGCTAACGCAGCACAAGCTGGTTTCTGTTACCTGCAATTAGAGAGCCCAACTACTACACGTCTAACTAAAATAGCTTCTCTTAGGGACAGTCAAGACATACACTTTAAACGCGGGATGGTGTGAAATACCCACTTGCTTCCCAAACAAGTCTGGAAATGGGCTCAGGGGAGGAAAAAACAAAACACTGTTACTATCGAGTAGTTTATTTGGCTGTGGGCTTGGTACAAGGAGTACTCCTTTCTGAAAAAAGAGAAAGACACTCTGTTGATGGGAAGAAAGGAAGCACTGGAGGTAACCCATGGACCAGCAGGGACGAGGAACCACGGCCGACCTTGTGGTGCAGACAGTCCTGAGGCACGGCCAGCCTGCCGCCCTGATCCCCGTCTGAACTTTCGGTCTCACCTTCTGAATCAGCCGGAGCCTGGCCACGGTTTCTGAGTTGGGCCGAGGTTTCTGACTTGTCGGGTTGAAACAATCAACAGTGTCCCCGACATGAACGTAGAGCGCGGCTGCTCTCAGATGGGAATTCAGGCCGCTGCCCTCAGGTCTTCCTGCACAGGGCCCTTAAACACCCTCCCACTTTTGAACAGGAAACCTGTTCAGGCTTCCTACCATCACCACACACCTAAAAACCAAACAGAGGCCCACCCAGCCAGGGGACCGGGAGTTGAGAGCAGTGGGCCGGGAACTGCGTCGCCGCTTCTCCACTAATGAGCCTGAGGCCACAGAGGCCACTTGGGCCAAGCAGCCCTGCTCCACTGGGTCCTGTGGCCACAGAGTGGCCGTGAAACCCAGCCAGCTGGATGCCTGCCACTGGAAGAGTGATCAGACATGGGCCACGGCAGTGTCGAGGCAGAAAAGGCAGCTCTGAACAGCAAAATCGGGCCCCTGCTGTCCTGTGCCCCACACTAGTGGTCAGATTACCTCCCAGAGCCCTAAGGGCTCTTCAGAGCAGGCTGGGAAAAGGACGGTGGGGTCTGAGTTTCTCCCCACCTCTGGCTTCCAACAGAGCGGTTCCACCGCTACCTACTTATTCCCTGGGCTCCTTGCCGTTTTGCTAGCAGAATGCATTCGTAACTAATCACACAGATAGCTCATCATGAGCAAGCATGCAGACCCATGCACACCAAACACGGCGCTAGGTGTTTTAGATGCCTCGGCCTGACTCCTTCAAAGAAGTCCCCGAGGTAGATTTTGTTATTATCTCCACAGTCCAGTGGAGGAAACAAAAATCAAGTATCTTGTCCGAGGAGACAAAGCTAGTCTGTGGGAAAGCCAGGAATGGAATCCGGCTCCCTCTGACCCTGGAGCCCTGACCGACCACGGGAAAACCCTCGGAGAGAGGAAAAGAAAAACTCAGTTTTTCACTAAAGGCATCATTCTCGACCCCTCCTCCGGCACACCGGATTCACTCAGGAGGATTTAGATCGCCGACGCCAGCGTCTTGCCTCAGGAGATGCTGATTTAATGGATCTTGGAAGCCGCCCCGGCACCAGGATTTGTTTTCGGAAGATTGAGAACCACTGCATTAGAGAAGCGGTGATAGGAATTCAATAATTAAAATTACATGTCAACTCTGACTTGAGGGTGTCAAAGATAGGAATTTCCCTCATGGCAAATTACTTAGTTGATGGTATAAAAAGTGTCTTGTGAGACAGAGAAAGAAACACAGCAACAAACCCCTTTGACTCTGGTGTTCGCAGGGGAACTTTCTTTGCTCCCTAGTCCCCACGGCTCAGCCGGGAGCACGAGTGTGTGTGGCGGTCCCTTATTTGGTGGGGCTGATGGGGAAACCACTGACAGGGAGAGAAGACAGGGAAGGACGAGGGGAAGCTGGGAGCCGAGGCCCCTGTAGGCAATTCTGTCTTTTTCGCAGGCAGCCCTGGACTGGGATGGGGTGAGGCAGGCAAGCCTTGAGCACAGAATTTAAGGGGATTCAAAGAAACCAAAAAAAAAAGTGTCATGAAGATAAATAATGTTTGAGTTCCATATTTTAAGAAATGAATATCCATGCCAAAACCACTCCCAGTGAACAAAATGTCAACAAGTCACACACAGCCAGGACCCGACAGGGCTGGGGCTTGGTGAGGGGCGTGCGGTGAGCGCTGCAGGTGTCGGGTCGCATCTCCCATCTTTATTTAAAACGGATATTTCTGCATCACTTTTGATTTTGTTCAAAGTATGACATTAAAGCATTATCTTTACTAAATTTTGGGTCCCGCTGTAAGTTCCAGTAAACATGCCCACCAGGGGAAGAAGCTTCGGCTTATTCCGGTGCTTCTGAATTGAGAGAGTGGGATATCACAAAAAAACATCAGAACACTGGCTTCCCAGGGGCCTTGGAGGGGTTTCCTGCTTCAGAGTGAACACTTGCTCGGACCAACAACCAGCCTTGCAGTCCGGAGCCCGCAGGGTAGAAGAGAGTGCAGGAGGGCGTGCTGAGCACGAGCTGGTCAGGCCCCCTCGCTGGTGTTCCGTTTCTGTTCAGAGCTGGGCTCAGCTCTGAGGCTGAGCACACAGCTCCCAGTTACACAGGATGCAGCCACTCCCCCTGCTTATTCATGCCTCGGGGAAACTGCCGACAAAAAGGGTCAGGACTGGAGAAGAAGCGGTGAGGCCTGGATTCTAGGCGCAGATTTAGGGTATGTTAGCTGGTGTTCAGGATACCCCTTCACGTCTGCGGGCCGCCGCTTTATTTCTCCCTTATAAAATGAGGGTAACTACCTTTCCGGTTGTTCTCCTGCTGTGGGGCTTAAAGAGACGGGGTGATAAAGTGACTCCAGGCTCACACGCAGATGGAAGTAAGCTCTGTCAGGTGTAATTCTTTAAGTGAGCCTTGGGCTGGCTCCTGTGGTTCTGGTGCTGAACTTCAATAACATTTGGGATTTTAAAATGATAGCAGAAAGGATTATCCGAGAGTAACAACACTGGGACTATGGAATGCGCTACATATTATGTGCTAAATTTTTCTTTAAGTAGAGAGAATAGACATTATTTTTGGTACTAACTATACTACTTTCCCATAGGAAATTGGGGTTACTTGTAACAAGAAGAATGACCTCTTCGTCCTGCCTACAACTGTCTCTTTTGCTGTCCCGAGTTTGTATATTTTGATCTTCTTCAAGGTCCCATGTAATTATCCATTCTCCACAAGCATGTGTGTGAATTATCACTTCTTTTTCACAAAGCTCATGCACTGCTTCGTGAGAGTGTCCAGTCTTTCTGACTGTAGTTGCTTATGAATCTGAACTTGAAATGCAGAGTCACTTTCTAGCCACCATCAGGGAGTGAGAGTGCAATGTGATGAATGAGAGCTTGGGCTCTGATGCCACACGGTGCCACCAAATAAGTAGCCTTCCTTTGCTAAATGGAGCTCAGTGGCCCTAGGGCTGTAGTGAGAAATGAAAGAATTAATGGTTATAAAGGGGCTCCATATAGTCCCTAGCAAATAGTTACCACTGGAGAAATGTAAACTAGTATTGTATTGCCCCCTCTTTGTGTTAGCGCTTACACTGATCTGTGTAGTTCTGAAACTGGGGGCTGGTTCTGCGGGGCAATTTCTGTGAGTTCTAACTACTGCTGCCTACTAAACTTCCTGGCAACATCCCCCCGCCACCCCGCCATCTCTCGTTGCTTTCTTCCTCTCGTCAGATCAGCAATGGGAAGGATTACACAGACTAGGAAGTCACTCCTTCTTGGTTCATAACGCTACGCCTACATACGCTGGTCGCAGCCACTGTCAGACAATTCTGTCTGTTGGCAGTCCCATGTCCGTTATGGGTGGTCTACAGCAGCACTTTGTAAATTAGGAAGAATAAAGTTCTAATACAAGAGTTGATACTTGATTGGTATCATTAACGTTCAGTTATATGTGCAGTTAACTGTAGCTAAATCATTTTTTTGCAAAAGTGAAATGATTAGTATCCATACCCAAACACATTTCTAAGTTGTATTTAATCAGTACAGCGATGGAAGGTGCTGTAAAGTTCTGCTATCAGAACAGGGACATTTGGGACTAGCTGATACCGGGATGGTCCAGTTTGAAGTATGACATCATAATGGATACGCAAAGATATT
>PVKM010038510.1:0-14102 GCA_004027735.1 Carollia perspicillata
GAGAAAAATATGTCCTCACCAAGTAGATTATCCAATAAAAACAAAAATATATGCATTATTTTAGAATCTCAATTTTTAAACTAGATTCTTTTTGTAACATAATTTACAAATTCTGGCTTTCAGGTGCTGGTGTTAGATTAGGCAGTTAGTTAGATATTAATAAAAAGGGAGAATGGAACCAGATATCTGAATAAGCCTGATTAAGTAGGACAAAAACAGCTTTACAGCCACCCCATGCAGGGAGTAACAGACATCTTTCCACCAAATGGAGCAAAACATCCAACGAGGCCGTAAGCACAGCTTTTCCAGACTAAGGGTACATGCAGCTGGAACCCAAATGGTGACCATAAAAGGTGGAGGGCAAAGCCTGGGAAAATCTGGGGAAGAGATCTGACAGGGGAACAGCACTGGCCCTGGAAAATCCAGGAAAGAGACTGGATAGCAGCAGCGGGGGGGGGCACGAGCACAGCCTGGGAAAAGCCAGGGAAAAAACACTGGGATAGTTAGAAAGAAAGCTTGCTCTTTTCCAAACCCAAGGAAATACAAGGAAGCTCAACAAAGACCTCAGGGCAGCTGCTGGCCTTGAACTTGCCCACTCTCCTCCTCTGTGAGAGTGCACTACTTTTCTTTGCTTTAATAAATTGCACCACTATCGCTTAAAACGGCTCCAACGTGAGTGTCTCTGAAATCCTTTTCCCACGACACTGCAGAAGAGCATGTTTCCTCCGGTAACACTAACATTCCTTAAAGCAGGGCCTGCCTGTTGTGAAGGATGCCTGTTGCTTCAGACGCATCCCATCTTCTCACATTATGACAAGAACAAGATCTCCTAAGGAGCACCCAGCCACGAACTCCAGCGTCTAAGGACACATGGAGGCAGCTGTCTGTTCAGAAGATGAGCAATACAATGTTTTACAAAGACTCTCAGTTAAATTTCCAATTAAAATGATTTAGTACCTTCACTTTTTAGGTTTTCCCAAGGTTTGCTGATGACTAAAATTATGTAATGAAGCTTTCAAGGTTAATTAATCTCTGCACCTTTACAATAACCCAGAGAGATAAAAGGCACAACAAAAAGGAGCGGATTAATGTGGGAGCAGATTAACCCGTAGGAGGCCAGCCTCTTCCAGCCTTGGTGATTTAAAGTGGGTCAGACTAGCATCAGGCCACCCAGAAGGGGGCAGGGTCATGAGCAGTCTCTCTTAGGGCAACTGTGTCCAAACCAATTTTGCTGTTCCTGCCGTCCCTCCTGTGATGCCTGCTGCGTGCCAGACTGCTGAGATTCAAAGTACCAGGCAAGTATGGGGAGGGGATGGGAAGATGATCACAGTGGCACTGAGGAGTCCTGAAGGGTGGAGCTCTCAGAAACTGTGTTCAATGAGGGATTTGAATGATTCTGAAAATGCTCTGAGGGGGGACCCATGAAACCTCAGTCTCCGGGTTGAAATCACGCAGAGGTGAAGTGGAAAGCTAGTATTAGCTGGTCAAACAGTTCTAAGGACTGAGAGAGGAATTTTAAGGCAAAAGAACATTCTATATTTGTGACACAAAGCTGAGTTGTACCCACAGGGAATGTTTGTTATCCCAAATTGGAGTTAACAAGGTCACAGATGTATTTGTTCAACTGTCACTATTACTTACAACAGGTAAATGACTGTGCTCATTATTTACCTATTGTCACTCCGGTTCAAGGCCACCTATGCTGCTCTGGGATGCCGGGGCTGGCGCTTGCAGTCTGTATTTCTCAGATTCTCTTGCTGGAAATCACTGGATTCTATTTCAGTTCTGCTAATGGAAGGCACTGAATGACAAAGGGGAGTGAAATGGGGAAGCAGAGAAGTTCCTCTGCATTTTCCAACTCCTGCCAGCCTCATTCAAGAAGCAGGTGCAAGCTATTGATACTGGTGGATTATTCCTGATAGCAGACAGAGCTGAGACTGAGACCTGGTTCTCTTTGACCACAAATACGATATGCTTTCTCTGATCCTACACTGCCTCTCCGGTAGGGAAACTGAGAGAGAGAGCAACATCAGAAACCCCTGAGAGGGATGAAGAAAGTGGCTAGCAGCACTCGGTGACAGAGAGAGTAAGGGCTGAGAAAGGGCTGCTGGCCATGGCAATTAGGAGGCCACCAATAGTGCCTGAGACAATAGATTATGTAGAATGACTGGGGACTGGGAGAGGCAGCATCGTGTGATTGCTCCCAAGATCTTTGCCCCATAGTGTCACACCCTTGATTGCCGGTTAGAACCTGTAATTTGTTTGCGGCCAGTAGAATGTGGCAAAGGTGAAAAGACTTTGCAGATGTAATGATAGCCTTACTCAATTAGATTTGAGATCATTGAGAAGGAGGTTATCCTGGATGGGCCTGAACTAGTTAGACAGATGAGGCCTTGAAAAAGGAATGAAGCATCAGATATCTCTGCTAGCCCGGTGGAAGTCATTTGTTATGCAGTGATAGAAAACTAATACAAGGACAGAAGCCACACTTTATGCAAACACACGCCCACACACCCACAAGCACATGGACATGCTCATGCACCCACTGTTCTTTCAGCCCCTGGCTAAGCAGAATCCTGACACCAACAGATCCATCATTTGGAATCATGCTGTCCTTGCCCACCTGCCTAAGAGAGTTACTGCCAAAGCCCAGCCAGCAGACCAGATCCCACTGTATAGGAATCTTATCCCAAAGCATACCTGGGCTCACATGTCCTTTTAGAAGTCTGTGTTAAGTTTCTGGTGATACCTTCTATGTTTCAATCCCATGTTCTTATCATTACATCTTCAGGAAAAAGAAAAAAAGCAGTGCCATCTGGGTATTTCTATTGCTTCTAGTTGTTATTTTTCTATAGACAAAAAAAAAAAAACTAAGGTGCTCTTTAATTCATAAAGACTCTCACTAAATAATAGCAAAATATTTAAAATCTGTAAAAGAGAGAATCAGCAATAACAATATGGGGAAAAAAGGTCATTGTTTTAATTATGAGGTCTCAGCAATTAAAATGGAAATTAATGGTGTTCATGAGGCTTTCCTACATGACTGGTTAGTTTGTTTTCTCTACCAGACAGTACTCCCCAAAGATAGACAAGATGGCAAAAACATCCATGAAAAATTCACGAAGGAATACATAGCTGATACATAGTTACCTCTGTAATAAACAAGCCAAAGCAGAAACTGGCATCATCACATACAGCTGCACTAAAACACCTTAAGAAAGCAATCTGAATAACCTTGTCGCATCCATTTTCCACACCTTTCCTTTGGCAAGCGCTCCATGTCCCTGTGAAGCCTCATTTCCCCATCTATTGCCAAAGGCTACCATTTCATATCACACATCAAAGCGTGAGAAATGTCAAGGTAATGAAAACTGACACCATGGCAAAGAGAAGGTGAGTCTCAGCCATTGTGGGAAAAGTGAGGTCAAGGTCATTCTCAGCAGAGCCGTGCATCATCCTGGCTTTTCCACAGCTGTGCTTCCCCCCCCCAGGAGCTGAACTCCACCATACAAAATGCCTCTTAAATAGCCACAGGACACCATTTGGGATTCAAAATGAATTCAATGGTAAGATAGGCAAAACGGTTTCTGTAATCTAAACCAGAATCACTCTTGACCTTGAAAGGTTTATTATGCATCCGAAATATCCCTGGCTTAATAAACTGACTACTGAGACTTCATCCACAAATCTAGCCAAATGCATTTAAATCCTTCTTAAAGAAGATTGTACATTAAATTATTAATTTGGCTTACTAGCCACCCCTTGCAGAAACAGAGCCATATAATTAAAGACCCTGGGAGTCTGAAGGCTTTGGTTCTTGTACAGATCAAACTTGGGTCTTGGGCCAAGTCATGGAATTTCTTTCTTCAGTTTTCAATTTCAAAGAGTGAACTCTATTTCAGACCTTGAACTTATTTCTAGCTCTTCTGCCAGGGATTCTCTTTAGCAAAGAAAAATGTTGGCACCAGGTCCAAAAGGACACCAAGACTAGTGATGTTTGAGGCAATCAGAAATGTTCATTTGGAACTGACTGGTTTCAACAGTGAATTCACCAGCTCTCGAAGCAACTGATTAGATATTTATGTTTGCTCAGAGGCAAAATAACCCTGAATGAAGAACAAGTTTAGGGTAAGAAGTTTACATTCCTAGCCAGAGTGAGGAATAGCTCCTAATTTAAAGTTTACAGGTTGTATCTGGATAAAATAGCATGAAATAACAGTAGTGATGATAGGAAATTAACCTGCCAAGGAGTGTGCACTTTTTAAAATCAGGTCTCATATCATCTTTTTAATTAGTCTTTTTTTGCAGTGTTATTTGGTACTTTGTCAGGATGGTAAATAGCACCAAACTTCTTGCCCTGGGGTAAGTTGAAATCTGCATCCCTACATCCTTGGTACTGGGGGTAGAACAAGACTCTGAAAAGTGCCCTGTTCCCTGTCATCTACTGCAACCCGCTATCCCTCAGTCTCCTGCCCACGCATGGTCTATGACTTCAGACTGCCGTGTGGACAAGTTCATCACATCCCTTCCGATTTTGAATTAGTCCAAACAAACACCAGGTTCTTTGTTCTTAAATTAAGACTTATTTTTTAGAGCAGTTTTGGTTCACAACAAAATTCAGAGCAAGAAACAGAGATTTCCAGGCATGCTTAGCTTTACCCATTATCAACATCCCCCACCAGAGTGGTATATTTGATGAAACCTCTGAACCTACATTCATGCATCATTATCACCCAAAGTCTATAGTTGACATTGAGATTCACTCTTGGTGTTGTGCACTTTACAGGTTTGAGAAATGTATGATGTCACACGCATATCCGTAAGGTTTCCTACAGAGTATTTCACCGCCCTAAACACCCCCTATGCTCTTCTGCATATTCATCTTCCCCCAACAACCTCCAGCAACTTCTGATCTTCTACTGTTTCCACAATTTGCCTTTTCCAAAATGTCATAGAGTTAGACTTATACCCTACATAGATTTTCATACTGGCTTTTTTGTTTTATAATATACATTTAAGGTTCTTCCACATCTTTTCATGGCTGGATAGTTCATTTATTTTCGGCACTGAATAATATTCTACTGTCTGGATATATCACAATCTATTTATTCACTCACCTACTGAAGGACATCTTGGTTGCTTCCAAGTTTTGGCAATTACGAATTAAGCTGCTATAAACATCCATGTGCAGATTTCTGTGGACATATATTTTATAATCCTCTGAGTAAATACCAGGAAGTGCAGTTTCTGGATCCTGTGCTAAGAGTGTGCTTCGTTTTGTAAGAAACTGCCAAACTGTCTTCCAAAGCATCTGCACCAGTCTGCATTTCCACCAGCAATAAGAGGGAGCTCCTGTTGCTCCACATCCTGATCAGCATACTGAGAGACCTCTACACACTCACTAAAATGGATTCGTTTTTAAAACATTATTAGTATCAAGTGTTGGCAAAGATGCGGTGCAATTGGGACTCTCATGTATTGTACCATCTCATAAATGATGGACGTGTAAATTACTACAAACACTTTGAAAAATAGTTTAGCAGTTTCATGTAAAGTTAAATATACACTTAACATATGATTCAGCAATCTCTTTCCAAGGTATTTACCCAAGAGTAATGAAAATATAGATCAACACAAATACTTAAACACTTTATTCATAACAGTAAAAAACTGGAAATAATAAAAAACTTCATCAACAGGTGAACAGACATACAAATGGAGCTGTATTCCTATATTGAAACATTATTCAGCAATACAAATATAACAAATTGCAATATGAAAAACTGAATGATAGCCAAAATATTAGGTCAAATGAGAGAAGACAGATACAACTGAATACCTATGCTATGATTCCACTTATGGGAGTTTCTGGAACATGCAAAATTAACCGACAGTGACTTAAAAGAAGATCAGTAAGAAGATCAGTACCAGAGGCTCATGGTAAGGGTCAGATTGACTACAAAATAGCAAAGGGAAAAATATTTAGGATAACAGAAATGTTCTCTTCCTTGCCTGGAGTAGTGGTTACGTGGGTGGGTGATGGTTATACAGATGTCTATGTTTGTCAAACTAATCAAACTAGTCACATAAAAAGGGTGTACTTTTTAAAATTTAGATCAGTTGTTTATTAGTCAAAGTTAGATTTAAGCAGTTGTTTATGCTTGCAAACAGACACTTTTTAAATTGTGGTTAAAAATATATATAACATAGCCCTAACCAGGTGGCTTAGTTGTTTGGAGCATTGTCTCAGTCTCATATGACAAAAAGGTTGTGGGTTCAGTTGCTGGTCAGGGCACATACCTGGGTTCCTCCCTGGTCAGGTCAGGGCACATTCAAGAGGCAACTGATCATATTTCTCTCTCTCTCTCTCTCTCTCTCTCTCTCTCTCTCTCTCTCTCTCTCTCTCTCTCTCTCTCTCTTCCTCTCTCTCTAGAAAACAATAAACATATCCTTGGGTGAAGATTTTAGAAATACATGACATAGAGCTTACCATTTTAATTATCTGTAAGTCTACAGTTCTGTTGCATTTAAGAGCATTTGCTCTGTTGTACAACCATCTTCACCACCATCTCCAATACCCTTCACCTTCCACAACTAAGGCTGTTTACCGTTGAAGGAACCACAATGCTACCACTCTGAGGCTGCTTCTAAGGATATTGATTTTAAGCTATTTATTAAGAAACAAAAGATTCAAAAAGAACTTTGACCTTCCCCTCTTTCCCTCACAAGAAATTCAGACAGAGAAATGTGCTTCAAGAAGGAGAGCTCTTGGGAAGTTCCCCTCATCCTCAATTACACTCAGTATGATGAATAACAGGGCTTTACACAGGGGCCTGTTAGCCAGATACCCTCTGGGTCCCACTGCTTCTGGTCATTGCCTAGCAAGGACCTTCCTGCCACATGTGTTCAGCTCTTCCTTGACTACCTGTAAATCACCCATTCTCACTTCTGAAATATAATAAATACCCATTCCCACCCTTTTCTCCATTGTTCAAAATGTCTTATATACCCAGTGTTGTCTCATTGTCTTTGGAATTTTCATAAATTTATCATGTCTCTGTGAATCCCCCATGCATGTATTAAACTTCGATTTTCTCCTGTTAATTTGCCTCTGTTAGATTGGCTATTGGCTCAGCCAGAAGAACTTAGAAGGTGGGAGGAAAAGTATTAACATTTTTATCCCCACACCATTACAGAACATCTTCCCTTTCCCTACTGCTCTCAGTCCCTGGAAAGCACTGTTCTGCTTTCTGTCCTTATGGGTTTGAGACCTGAGGTATCTCATATAAGTGTAATCATACGATATTTGTTCTTTTCTGATTGGCTTGTTTCACTTAGCACGTCTTCAAGTTCCTTCCATTTTGTAGCATGATTCAGATTTGTCTTCTTTTTTAAGTTGGATAATAGTCTAATATATATGTTATACATTAAAGTGATATACTAAAAGCTATACATATACTAGATATTAGAATATATACACGGTAAATTTTGCTCACTGGTTCATCTGTAGAGGAAAACATAGGCTGCCTCTACCTTTGGCCAATGTAAATAAAGCTGCTGTGGAAATGGGTGCACAGAAATTTGTTTGAGTCCCAGATTTCATTTCTTGTGAGTGAACACTCAGAAGTGGAATTATTAAATTATACAGTAATTCTATTTTTTAAGTTTTCAAGTAATTGCCACACCATTTTCCACAGTGGCTTCATCAGAGCAATGGATAAGTATTCTTATTTTTCCACACCTTTGACAACACTTGATTTTTCTTGTTTTGTTTTGTCTTGTTTTTTGATAACTTCCATTTTTATGGGTATGAAGTAATATCTTATTATGGTTTTAATTTGTATTTCACTAATGATTAGTGGTGATGAGCATCTTTCATACTTATTGGTCATTTTGTATATCTTCTTTAGAGAAATGTCTATTTAAGTACTTTGCTCATTTTTTTAATTGGGTTGTTTTGTAGTTGTTGCTGTTATTGAATTAGAAAAGTTCTTTATATAGTCTTAATATTAACCCTTTATTATAAGTACGATTTGAAAATATTTTTGTTTATTCCATTTGTTGCCTTTCCATTCTGATGATTGTGTCCTTTGTTGCCTAAAAGTTTTAATTTTGATGGAGTCAAATTTATCTGTCTTTTTTCTTTAGTTTCCTGTGTTTTTGATATTATATCTAATAAATTATTAATAAATTCAATGACATAAAGTGTTTCTCCTGTTCTCTTCTAAGAATTTTACTTTATTTTTAAAAAGATTTTATTTATTTCTTTTTGGAGAGAGGGGAAGAGTGGAAGAAAGAGAGGGAGAGAAACATCAATATGTGGTTGCCTCTTACTCTCTACTGCAGACTTGGCCCACAACCTAGGCATGTGCCTTGACTAGAAATCAAACCAGTGACTTTTTTGACTATAGGCTGGACTCAATCCACTGAGCCACACCAGCCAGGGCAAAAGAATTTTATAATTTTGGGTCTTATGGTGAGGCCTTTGATCCATTTTATGTTCATTTTTGTTTAAGGTATAAGGTAAGTGCCCAGCTTTTTTTTTCCTCATATGGATACACAATTTTCCCAACATCATTAGTTGAAAATATTGTTCTTTCTTCATTATATTGTCTTACTACCCTTATTAAAAATCAGTTGACCATATATTTAAGGGTTTATTTCTGTGCTTTCTAATTTAATTCCTTTTGGTCAATATGTCTATCTTCATGCCAGAACCTAACTGCCTTGAAAACTATATCCTTGTAATAAGTAATATTGCTGAATTCCTTTATTAGTTTTAACAGCTTTTATGTGAAATCTTTATAGTTTTCTACATATAACATCATGTCATTTGTAAACAGAAAGAATTTTACCTCTTTCTTTCTAATTTTCATGTCTTTTATTTATTTTTTTTCTTGCCTAATTGCTCTGGTTAGGACTTCTAGTACTATGTTGAATAGGATGTCTAAGTCTGACATTTTTACATTGTTTCTTAGGGGAAAAATTTTCAGTCTTTCATTATTAAGTACAATGTTGACTATTGGTTCTCTCTATATAGTTTTTATTATAGTTTTTAATATGTTGGATTATTTTAATTCTATTCCTAGTTTGACCATTAGTTTACCATGAAAAAGCATTGATTTTTGCCAAATGACTTATCTGTATCAATTTAGATGATCCTACAGAGTTTTCTCCTTCTTCTTTTTGTTAACATAGCATATTATATGGATTTTTATAGGTTGAACCATTTTTGAACTCCAGGAATAAATTCTATTTGGTTCGAGTATATAATCCTTTTAATATGTTATTAAATTTAATTTACTAGTATCTTCTTGGAGATTCTTTTGCATCACTATTTATAAAAGATAGTGGCCTGTAGTTTGCTTTAATTATAGTGTCTTAGTTCAGCTTTGGTATTAGGGTACTGATAGTTTTATAGAATAAGTTCAGAAACATTCCTTCCCCTTCAATTGTTGGGAAAGTTTAAGAAAGATTGATTTTTTTAAATATTTGGTACAGTTGGTCAGTGAAGTCCTTTGGTCCTGGGCTTTCCTTTGTTGGGAGGTTCTGAATCACTGATTTAATTCTCCTTACTAGTTTTAGGTTGATTCAAACCTTTCTGTATCTTCATATTCAGTCTCAGTAGATTGCATTTCTCAAGAATTTGTCCATGTCCATTTTTAAGTAACATTTTTTTTCTGATATATCTCCCTGGGTAAGGGAAACAAAAGACAAAATAAACAAATGGAATTACACCAAACTAAAAACTTTTTACACAGCAAATGAAACCATTAATTAAATGAAAAGACAACCACTGAGTGAAAGAACATATTTGCTAATCATACATCTGATAAGGGTTAATATCCAAAATTTATAAAAAACTCATACAACTCAACACCTAAAAAGCAAACAATCCAATCAAAAACCAGATAAAGGACCTGAATAGACACTTCTTCAAAGAGGACAGACAGACGGCCAATAGATGTGAGAAGATGCTTAATGTCACTAATTGTCAGAGAAACACAAATTAAAACCACAGTGAGATATCACCTCACATCTGTCAGAATGACTGTCATCAATAAATCAACAAACAACAAATGTTGGGGAGGATGTGAAGAAAATGGTACCCTCATGTGCTGTTCAAAGGATTGCAGATTGGTGCAGCCAGTGTGTGAAACAGTATGGAGTTACCTCAAAAAATTAAAAATGGAACTGCCTTATGACCCAGAGATTATACTTCTACTTATATATCTGAAGAAACACAAAACACTAATTTGAAAGAATACATGCACCTTTATTTTATTGCAGCTATATTTACAACAGCCAAGCTATGGAAGCAAGCCAAGGGCCCATCGATAGACAAGTGCATTAAAAAATGTGGTACATATATACAACAAAATATTACTCGGCCACAAAAAAAGAGCAAAATCTTACCATTTGTGACAACATGGATAGATAAGAATGTATTATGCTAAGTGAAGTAAGTCAGTCAGTTAAAAACAAATGTCATATAATTTTATTTATCTATGGAACCTAAAGAACAGTAAGAATGAACAAACAAAACAAAAACAGACTCATAGCTGCAGAGAACAGGCTGATGGTTGCCAAAGGGGAGGGGTGTTTGGGGGATTGGGTGCAGACAGTGAAGGGATTGAGAAATACAGATTGGTAGTTACTAAATAGTCATAGGAATACAGTCAATAATATTGTAATAGCTATGTTTGGTGCCAGATAGGTCCTGGAAATATCAAGGAGAACATGATGTAAAGTATATTATTGTCTAATCACTATGCTATTCACCTAAAACTAATAGAAATAATATTGAATATAAACTATAATTTTAAAAAATTAAATTAAGATAAAAATTAATGGTCCATTCATCTAGGTTATCCAATTTGTTGATGTACAATTGTTCATAGTACTCTCTTACAAGGCTTTTTATTTCTGTAAACTTGATAGTAACATTTTTTTCTTTCATTTCTGATTTTAGTTGAGTCTCCTCTTTTTTCTTAGTTAATCTAGCTACAAGTCTGCCAATTTTACTCATCTTTTCAAAGAGCCAACTATTGGTCTTATTGATTTTCCCTATTGTTTTTCTAGTCTTTACATAATTTAATCTCTGCTCTTATCTTATTTTCAAAATAAGTTTAATTTAATATATGAAGTTATGTCTCAATAAAGTTTATTTTAAAAGTAAAAAAATAACTCTACCTAGTTCAGATCTAGTAAAATACTTTTGAGAGTTAGCAAGTGAGTAAATGATAAGCAAAGTAGCAAGTGGTTCACATTTCAAACCAAGTCTTTGTCACTGGGTACAGAGCATGGGTTCCCTGATAATAGGGGAACAACCCTCACAATACTGTCTTCAGGCAGGATTGGAGTCAGGGTGTCCACTGAAGAGAAAGTACAGAATTTAAGACACATTCATAACAAAGGCAAGGTTAACAGCTGTGCCTTCCTGAAAGGAAGATCTCAGAATGTGCAGAACTGTGTATGACGTGACTGTGAGAGTGCGCAGTGATTTCTGACACAGCCAGGGGGCAGATGCCCTTGCATCACTGGGAACTCTTGCCCTAACTAAAGATGGCAACCAAAAGAGGGTCAAAGGCACTGGGGAGCTGACAAAAATGGCAGACCCAAACACACCATAGGAAGAACCAGATATGCAGTCACATAGGAAGTTCTGAGTCAAGCATTTAAATTAGAGTAGGCTGAAGGTCAGGAAGGAAACCATGAGGAGAGGAGGAGGTCTGCCTGGAGAAGACAGAGACAGAACTGGCAGTGGTGCAGGGGACTTGTCTGGCTAAACACAGACACATGAGAGATACCTGGAGCTGAACTGCGACCAGGAACACTGAGCTGCAGACTTCTGCTTCTCTGAAGAATGTACTGAGAAGTCACTGTCTTGGTATGGGGACTCTTCGTACGGACTTTACAGGTTGGTGCAAGCTCTTTCCCTCTGGGCTTTTGGCATTTGGACATCTGGGCTTCTGGCCCTGCTCCCTGAATGAACAGGAGTGCTTGTGGGACCAGGAAATGCAGGGCCCACCATGGGCTTAGACCCTGCAGAGGATGGGAGCCCACTCCTAGAGGCAGGGTCTCAGGTTGGGACAGTGTAACACAGCACATGGTTTTCTGAACCACTACACGGAAGCTGAGAACAACACACCCCAGGTCCTAAAGGAGAGAGCAGCTGCGAGAGGACGGCAACTCTGAAGCCTGCCTACAAGTGCACATTCCAGAGAGGATGGAGATCTGTTTGCAGGACTGGCTGATGGACAGACAAGGATATGGGGAACTTCTGGGCATGGTTTTGGCTTGTAGCCTTTTGGGGAACAAGAGAAGTGCTGGGTCTCGATTAACAGGGTTCCCCCAAGGTTGGAACACTGTTAAATAAAAACCTGTTTCCTTCAACCCAAATTGTTGGGTTATACGTAAAGGTGCCAAGTGGCTGAGCCCCAGTTTGCACAGTTACAGCTTTGCTTCTCTCCTCAATGTCACAAGCATTTTTAAGGGGTCCTTGCCCCGCTGGTTGATATATCTCATTGTTTTAACATTGTTTTATGCTAAATGGCATATAGTGTTCTAGATACTTTCCAAATATTACTTCATTCCATTCTCTTTGAAGCTGGTGTTATTATCCTCACTTCACTCACAGGCATAAAAAAAAGATCTGGAATGATATGCCGGCTCAAACGCCTAATGTATGACAGAGGCAAGCATCAAGTTCACTTGCATCTCACTCCAAATCTATGGTCTTTTCCCTTTTATCCATTCTGATTTTGGTGTTTCGGGAAATAAAATACCAAGCTACCAAGCTCTAGGACTCCGTCTCATGATTTAAAGAGAGAGACAGAGACAGAAAAAGAGAGACAGAGAGATATTAACCATTGGTGAGGCAGGTCTATGGCAAGATGCTCAGAAGTGTGTTGCAGCACCCAAATGGGGCATCAGTGAGAAGATCCCCTGGATTCTACTATCAACACAGGTTGGGAACCAAAAAACCTTTTAGTGTCACTCAGCACACACAAAAAAATGAGCCCAAATGGCCCATTTTATTTTATTTTATTTTTTACCTAGTACGAATACGCCCGCAGAAAAAGATGTGTTAGCTGAACTCAATGATGGCTACTATTCAACATGGAATTCCTTTTTGGGAGGAGTTAGCCATAAGCCCCACCATAGGAAGCTGAACTCTCTCATCCCAGGCATACAGCAGCCTGCACAACCTCAGTCCCTCTGACCACACCATACCAGGAGTCCCCTCACGCACAAGACACACTATATAAATGATAGCACTGGAGCCCGGCAAAACCGATAGTCACTCTGTCTCTCCAGCAGAGCCGCGTGACTCCAACAGTCCAGGCTGGCCTGACCAGCACACGGGGTCACTAGTTCTCTGCTTCCAGAGGGCTGGTGGCAGTGATCCCTGTTCTTAGAGAGATTCTGAACAGAAAGAACTGGATAGTGTTGAAACTAAGAGTGTAGTATTAATATTCCCTTGAGGGATATGTCCTATTTTTATAAGCTCCTACTAGCTAGCTACTTAAATATTTAACTCATTACTCAAGTGTATACTGTTGCTTTAATACATGTACTGTGCTGTGCTGTAAACATATTTAACTCATTAGTCCATCAAAATATTTAGTGAGCACCTACTGTCAAACTGGAAGAAAATATTTTTTACGCATGAAGAGATAACTGCTTCTCTCTCTCTCTTTGATAACTGCTTCTTAAAAGCAATAATTGATACACGACTGATGAGCACGCCCACCATAAAGAATATATTTGTTCAGATTAAGTACTTAGTGTCCAAAGGAAGTTTTGTAGCAGGATCCAAATATAGAAAACAGGACTCTGGGAAGCATCCCATGAAAGGTAGATTGTTATTTGCAAAGACGAAGGCTGAGTCTACTTGACCGTTGACCTCTACTAATTATTTTCATGCCTTCTTCCCTGCCGAGTACTTAAGGACTCCTAAAAACCAACCCTGGCTTCTCTTTGTAGGTATTGGACATACATTTCGACCACTACTTACTAGCTGCACGACCTTAGGCAGGTCATTTAACCTCTCTGAGCTTCAGATGATGAATTTACCCATCGAAAGTAACATCAGCTAG
>PVKM010038511.1:0-14079 GCA_004027735.1 Carollia perspicillata
GGAATAAGTAGCATAGACGGTGGGGAGAAAATAGACAGGGAGAGGGCAAGAGTAGTGTGGGAAATGTAGAAGCTAAAGAACTTATGATACATGGACAAGAACTAAAGAGGGGGAGTGTGGGTGGGAGGGGGTTGGCAGGGTGGAGGGGAATGAAGGGGGCAATGGGAGAACTGTAATGGCATAATCAATAAAAAAGTTTTAAAAAAATGTTAAGATCTCAAAAAGCAAAAAAAAAAATAAAATAAAATAAAATAAAATGCTGTCGAATAAAAAAAAAATACTCAAGTTTGATTGGGCTGTCTGTGCATAGCCAAAAGCACCTAGTTTCTCAGACTCCCTTGCAGCTAGAGATGTGGAAGTGACCCAGATCCAGAAAATAAGATGTGATCATAAGTTTCCAGGTGAATCTTCTTGGAAAATTTTGAAAAGGTCAGATGGCAGGAACGCTTCTTAGCCCTTTGTCCCTTTTTTCTTTACACCACTACATATACCTGAGCATGGCAGCACAACAGCCAGCCATGCTGTTACACAATGAGGGTAAATATGAGGATAAAGATACATGAAGGCTGAAGGAGCAGAATACAAAATAGCCCAGCTACCTGGTAGCATCACCATTCCATATTCTAGACCTGTAGTGCCTTCTCCTGGATGTCTTTTTGCATGAAATAAATGAATCCCTGCCTGCTAATCCACCATTACAATAGTTTCCCACTATTTTCAGATGAACATATTCTTGACCCTATATTAGACATTTTACCATAACAATTCCGAACTGAAAGCCTGAAGTCCTGACTGTCTCTAACTAGCTGTGACCTTGAGCTACCATTCTGTCTTCTTTGATCATGCTGAATGTATGGGGTTTATACTAGGAAATCTTTTAAATTTCCTTATAGCATGAGCATTTGGTGATTCTAGAACAATATGAATCAGCACTCTTTCATAATCTAGGGCTTCATGTCAAAACATATATTCTCAGTACTCAGAGTAAGCATCTGCTTAGCAACATTTTTTTTTCAACAGTTTTTTCCTTCCCCCACCTGATTTTGTACAAGTGTATTACTGCAGGGGAGGAGAAAGCATTTATTGTATAACCATTTAAAATGTATCTCGCCTGCAGGGTTATCTTTACCAATACCAACTTTCAGGGATACAGTTATTGAAATAAGGGAACAAGACACTGTCCTACAGAAACACATAACATAAGAGAAAAGAAGGCCACTTACACAGCAAATGCATTAGGTGAATCTGAAATAATAGCAAGACATACTGTCCAGCATCACTGGACAGACACTCAGCAGGAGCCAGCTCTTTTTTTACCCCTCCAGTGCCTGATTTCAGCCACATTTTGCTCAGTGGAATTAACCCAACCCCTTTACTAAGCTCTTGGTCTCTCCCCATTTAACCCCACTTTTTACATCTTTTATTTCATCAGTAAAAAAATCTATTTAATCAAGTAAAAATAGAATTTATCTGGGTCAAAAGGAAATTAGTCTATAGAGAAAAGATTGCCTTTAATTCAAAGGACATGAGAGTCTCTGGCAGTAAATACAGTGCATTAAAAGCCCTTGGATTTGGACCTGTGAAATCCAACTGTGGCTTGGTTCTGCCTCACTCTATGACCATGTACAAGTTCTTGGACGGCTCTGGTTTCAAGTTTCCTTACATATAAATGAATGGGTTGCTTTACTGGATAATAAATGAGATCTCTTACTCTGGGGCCGTAAGGCTAGCCCTGGTTTTCTGCAATGTGGTGGGAGGTTCCTTCCATGACTTTCTGCATTACAGAGCCTTAGTTTGACCTATGTTTCACCTGAATTCAGGTTACACTGAGTCTTCCAATAGCTTTACCAATACTCTTGGAGTAATACCGTTTGTTTATAGTACAGGTAGCATTGCAGGATGCTGAGAAGAAGGCCCTCTGGAACCCAAAAGCTTGGACTTGCTAAAATTCTGTCTCCCCTACTAGTTAGCTGTGGGACTTTGGTAAGTCAGTTAACCTGTCTGTGTTTGGTTCATTTGTAAAATGGAAATAATAGTAGTAACCACCTCTTATAGTTGTTGTAAAAATTAAATGATTTAATGTATGTAAATATTAGTATATTGTCAGTACTATATGAGAGTTTGTTATTTATTCAGCTAACATTTCTTGAACACTGTGTGCTAGGTGCCAGAGAAGACTATTTATATCCATGTCTCCTTTTTATCCTAAGAAACTCACACATGCCCTTTCTCATATGATCAAAAGGAAAGTTTGCATACATTCCCACACACAGAAAATGTGAGAGAAGGAAACTCAGCCCTTGCAGTCGAAGTCCAGAGCCCACAGTTCTATTTGACATGATATAGGGTCCAGGCACATGAGTGTGAGCCTGTAGGGATGAGTCAGACAGGTCCGGAAGATCACAAGGAAGGGTGACAGCCTGTGTCTATGGGTGAGGATGAGCAAGGCAAAGTCAATGAAGTGTTAACCAAGAACACAACTAACGAAATGTCACTGGGCATTTAATTTGCTCCTCAGGCCAAGGTGATTGAAATAAGCTTAAATATGATGCTGTTAACAATGCAGGCAAAGACCTCTCTAGCCCAAGATGCCTGCTTTACCAATTCTGCCACTAGTGAGACATGACTTTTCTCTTTCTAAAGAAAAGTGCTCTTAAGAGAAGTAGCCCATTAATGCCCTGACATCTTAATGTCTTTCGGTTTAGCAGAATTTTCTGAAAGCAGTGGACAGCTGGGGAATCCTGATCTATGGAGGCGTCGTTCTGCAGAGCTGAGCAGAGCTCAGAAGACAAGAGTTTGTCAATTCCACAACATACTGGGTCCTGGGTACTTTCATCCTTGGGCCACTTACAAACACCTTCTAACGGTGAATAGTTCCTTATGTCTATGATTTCAAAATCTTCGCAGTACACTTCAACAAGAGGACTACTGAGAGGAAATTGGGCACTTAATAAGATCATAAATGAAGATGGTACAATTAATGATTATGCTAGGGTCAAAGTATATGTAAATAAAACATGAAGGAAGAGTTCCCAAAGAACCTGAGTAGAAATCATCCATAGAAAATTTCTCCCATCTCTATATGGTATGTGTTTCCTCATCACTGCAATTAATACAATATGTAATTTGATTAACAGCTCAAAAATAAGAACGGTCCCATTTCCCATGTTGACATTAAGTTATCATTTGTTTTCACCAATAAAAACTAAGAAAGAAAACATTATTTCTGAAAAGCCCAATACTGGGAAGCAAGCGTTTCAGATAAGCTTGGGCTATGACATTGCAGGATTACATTTCCTCTGAGCTTCCTTCCAATCCCAAGAGTTTTAAACTGATGAACCACACAGGAACTGTTGATTAAGCTCTTCCGGTGACACCTTGCCAAACTCTGTGACTGCTAAATCGCAGACCTCCAATATCTCTGACTCATTACAGAGAAATAAGAGCAGAAATGTAGAAACTCAACTAAGTAGCTCTCTAGTTTCCAGTTTTCCCACTATCGTGAGGAAATATAGAAATATAAGTTTCATATCCTGCAAATGAATGTGATCTCTTTGTTGTTCAATACCTTCCAGCACACATGAACCAGGTAGAGCTAAGCCCCTGTGGGCAAATGAGTGGAAGAGAGTCTATGCAGTAAATAAACTCAAGTTCCTAGAAGAGTCAGACATGCAAAGGAATAGTCACAGATGGTGCTCATATGCAGACCAGAGGAGGGGGTGTCTACACACAGTTGGGAAGGAGAAGAAAGTCTTCTCCAAGGAAGGAAAATTGAACTAGATTTTAAAGCTAAGTCTTTTGATTCTGAATGATCAGAAAGTAAGGACATTTAAACTATATCTTACACGTATGTCCATTCCCTGGACCCACATGAATATGGGAGCAATTATCAGCCTTTGTTATTTAAAAAGGGAAGAAAAATAAACAATAAAATTTGTGACAATTTCAAATACATACCTATACATATACAGACACATACATGCATATATCTGTGTGTGATACACGAAAATAAAAAAGCTGTATGTATGGAAGCTAGTTTAGATCTATTTTATACGTCCATTAAAAAATGAAACTATTTTATTTCCTTACTCGTTTTCACCTACAACCTATTGGTTCCTTAATGTGTGTTGATTTATCCATTGCAATTACCTCCATCCAAGTCTTCATTGTCTCTCTCTCCTTGACTATTGCAACCAGTCTTCTTTGTTCTCCCCTCATCCATTCTTATTCCTCTCCAAATTATTCTCAACTCATTCTCTATTATGGTTGCCTTGAACATAATTGGATCAATGTATTTACTGGCTCAGATCTCTTTAGTGGTGTCTCCTACGCTAATGATAGAATCCACAAGGCATACGTTCCCGGTGATCTCCATCCTCTCCGTCGTGCCGGTCTCATTTCTTGCCACTTCACCAGTTCACTTCTGCTGTCAGTTGGACTCCTTTGCATTTTCAAACGTGGAAGGCTCTTTACTTGCTCAGAGCCTTCACTCATTTGCTTCCCTCTGCTTTTGCCAGACTTATATAAAGTCATCATTAGGGTTTCTCCTTCTCAGCTCTGTCTCTTACTCACAGAGGTCTTTCCTAACCATTGAATATAAAGTGGCCCCGACCTTGGCTCCATCCCTACATCCCATGTATTCCCCTCATGGGACTTACGGTGAGATATGGATGAACATGTAATCATGCATTTATTCATGTGGTCATTTAATTAATGTTCGTGTATGGTCTGAGTATGTGCACTTAGTGAAAGTAAGGTCATGTCTATATCACCTGTGTCCATTGTCATGCCTGCATAATGTTTCAACTTCTTCACTCTATAGTTGACTCATGAGTAATCCCTGACCAATTCAGGCAGCAAATACATGGTCAGTCTGCTTGATAAAATCTTTCTCCTGTTGGAGAGTGATTATACTGAATTTCAAATACTGGCAGAATTCAAGAGGTATCTATCCTGGCCTTTCACAGACTGTGTAAGTGGTGATATGTGTTTTCTGCATTTTATTTGTAAATGTTGATTGTATATAACATTCTATATATAATACTTTATATGTAACATTCAAACTTGGGGAATCTTAGACGTTATCTTCTATGCCTCTCATTTATAAATGATGTCCAAAAAAATAGAGAAGCCTGGCCAAGGTCACAAAAAAAGAAGTAAGTGACAGTGCCATATGGAAACCCAGGGTTCCTAACTTTGGGGACTGCACCTTTTCTACCACATAACCACCCAAAATAGAATTGTAGGTTACTATCCAGCACTCGACACACACACAAGAAGAGATATATAGCAGGAAAAAAACATTCTTGAAATCTACTTTGAGATTACAACATTCTGGATCAACAGGGACAAATCTGTTCTCAGCCACTACTCAATGAAATGATTTTTAAAAAAGCATGCTGTCCTCTCGGTTCCGAAGTTCTAGTTGATTAGATATGCATCTAGAAAAGTAGACAGTGTTTAACTTTTCCAACTCAGGAAACATTATGTAATGTCTTGATGCATTGAGTTATTATGGAGCTAACTGTCTTCCGGGGGAAATAGTAAACCTGCTCACAAAGAGCTCACTACAAATTTTCCAATTTACTTTTGTCAGGATGGCAGAGAAAGTACAAGAACTTCTATCTGGGATGCCTCAGTAGTGCTAATAGAATTCCATTACAAGAAGAGTTACTTAACAAAGAAAGTTGAAGATCACTTAGAGTAGGTAAATTTTTGTGCATATGTTTATTTCCTTCTTGTAATTAGAAGCTAGTTCAGAGGGAATCTAGCTGAACAAACACACCTCTCTGCACTCACACACACACACAATACAGCCTGAGCTTGAGTACAATCCCTTGCTTCTTAATATTGAAATCCTCAGAAATTAGTTGCCTCTTTTTTAAGGGTTTTCTTGGTGGAACAAATGATGATTTAATACAGAAAATGAGATTCTGTAAAGCTATACCTTCTGGAAATAACTTTACTATGAATAAAATAACTTTTAAGGTATATTTTATTGTTTATGCTATTACAGTTTTCCCAATTTCCCTCTTTTAACCCTCTCTGCCCCACAACCCCCAATCTTCCAGCATTACCCACCCTAAGTTCATGTCCAAGGGTTGAACTTATAAGTTCTTTGAATTCTCTGTTTCCTATACTATTTTTGACCTCTCCCCATCTATTTTATGCCTACCAATTATGCTTCTTATTCCCTGCACATTTTCCCCCCTTCATTCATCCCCATTTTCCCCATTCATCCCCTCCCCCTCCACACTGAAAACCCTCCACGTGATGTCCATTTCTCTGATTCTATTCCTGTTCTAGTTATTTGCTTAGTTTTTTTTTTTTTTTAGGTTCTTTTGTTGATAGTTGTGAGTTTGTTGTCATTTTACTGTTCATAGTTTTTTACCTTCGTCAATTTCTTAGATAAGTCCCTTTAGCATTTCACATAATAAGGACTTAGTAATGATGAACTCCTTTAACTTACCTTATCAGAGAAGCATTTTCTCTGCCCTTCCATTCTAAATGATAGCTTTGTTGGATAGAGTATTCTTGTATGTAGGTCCTTGCCTTTCATGACTTCAATACGTCTTTCTAGCCCTGTTTTGCCTGCAAAATTTCTTTGAAGAAATCAGCTGATAGCCATATGGGAATTCCTTTGTAGGTAACTATCTCTTTTTCTCTTGCTGCTTTTAAGATTCTCTCCTTATCTTTAATCTTGGGTAACTTAATGATGATGTGCCTTGGTGTGTTCTTTGGGCCCAACTTCTTCGGAACTCTCTGGGATTCCTGGACTTCCTGGAAGTCTGTATCCTTCACCAGATTGGGGAAGTTTTTCTTCATTATTTGTTCAAATAAGTTTTCAATTTCTTGCCCTTGTTCTTCTCCTGGCACCCCTATAATTTGGATATTGGGAAGTTTAAAGTTGTCCCAGAGGTTCCTAAGCTTCTCTTCATTTTGTTTTAATTCTTGTGTCCTCATTCTGTTCTTGTTGGATGATTATTTCTTCCTTTCATTCCAAATCATTGATTTGAGTCCTGGTTACCTTCCTGTCACTGTTGGTTCCCTGAATATTTTGCTTTATCTCACTTTGGGTATCTTTCATTTGCTCTTTCATTTTGAGACCAAGCTCAACCAGTTCTGTGAGCATTTTGATTACCAAGGCTTTGAACTTTCCATCAAATAGGTTGGCTATCTCCTCGTTGCTTAGCTCTCTTGCTGGAGTTTTGCTTTGTTCTTTCACTCGGGCCATATTTCTTAGTCTCAGCACACTGGTATGGTTGTTCTGGTTGACTGTTTCTTTAATTCCTTGGTTGTCAGAGTTTCATGCAGTTTGATTTTCTGGCACTTCTGGTTGTTTATTGATTTTAGATTGGTTGTTATCCTTCTTTTGGTTGTGCAAGGAAGCAAAGGGTTTCTACCTACATCTCCATCTTGGCCCATACTCCAAAAATAACTTTGTTTTAAATGAGATATATTAAAAAATGAGTTCACTGAGGCAAGAAAAAGTTTATCATCAAGTTGTTTTTGAATCCTGGCACAGTATTGTTTTACCTACTGTGAAAACTTAAAAAATAATACTCAAACTTAAAAAAACAATAAAACCTAACTAACTAACTTTCAACTATTCAACATTTACTCTCTCTTGACTTTCTGACATCATCCACCTATTATTCTTAAGAAATTTTTATTATTTTCATGATTACTACATTTAATACATAAATGTCACAACTTAGGAGTACATTGACTAATATGATGCCTTATGAAGTTATTTTTATTGTTCTTAGAAATAGAGAAAGGAAGGACAGATGGAAGGAAGGAAGGAAGGAAGGAATCGAGGGAGGGAAGAAGGGAGGGAGGGAGGAAGGAAGGGAAGGGGAGAGGGATGGGGAAGGAAGAAAAAATTATACTGTAGACCCTCAGGAAACAACAGTGTGAACAAAACTAATACTTTTTAAAAACCAATTTTCAAAATTTTGAGCCACAGTAGTGGTAATTGAAACTATATTTTGGTAGAATTCTCTATGACATCTATCATCCTAATTATACAGTGAAGCAGCATCAGGGTTGAGTATTAACAAGTGACATTTCCCTTCCTAAAATTGCCTTGTGAAATCTTATAATTTGACCACTTGAAATGTCTAGCTTGCAAAATGAATGTCTGTGCTATGAGCGGTCTTTTTGTTCTGGATGGGGGAAGAAATGCTTCTGACATCTGTGACTCCAGCCTTAAGGGTTTGGGCTCTGGCCAACCGTGATTCTGAGCTTATAATCAAAGTTCCTCAGACTGTTAGAAAGCCCCACCCACTCAGAAAACCAAGCTGGGTTTTTTTCTGTTATAGAAGGAGATTCAGCAATATGACGGTCCTTATACTAATTCCACAGGACAGTCCTGGGCTAAGTAGAGTTTAAAATTTTTAACAACATACGGCTATGATCAAACATAATCCCCTAACTCAAATGGAGTGTCCTATCTTAACTAAGGACTGATTTTGAAGTGAAGCTCAAGCTGAAGCAGAGGCCATATCCTTGTCATCTTCCCAAGTTACTCTGCAACCTCTGGATGAACTACAGAAATGCCTCAAGGAAGGTTCTGGCTTTGTTCTGCCCACAACCTGTTCTTAGCAGTCCTCATATGGAAGAGACAGTGGGGGCTGTTTCATAGAATAGCTACTGAGTGATGTTTCATAGAAAACCTGAAATTGATTTCCTTGCCACAAACCCACACATACACACAAGGGCTTTCTTTGTCTTTTTTAATGACACAACAACACTTCTAGAAAGGAAGCCATACATCCTGGATGATGTCACTGTTAATTTAAAACCAGTCACTGTTTCTGGAGGCTGCTTCTCATGCAGTGCAAATTCTATGCACACGGGGATCTTATCATCTGCCTTTCTTCCTGTACTACACACATACTGTTATTGCTTTAATATTAATAAGATGACAAAAGGAAAATTCCAATAAATATATCCAAGTATTTAACCTCTAAAACAAAGTAAAAAATCTGTCACTTCAAGTCTGTCACTTCTGAGGGTGGTATCAATGGCTAAATATTTTATATTTGCCTGAAACCATCAGGGAAAAACTTTTCACATCCACATTTATTATCAAAATTCAGTAAGTTTCTGGGGGCCATAATTAAAGACTCTATGAATATGCAAGGAAGTTGGGCTATATAATATATCTAAGGTTCCTCACAGCTTCAACATTCTCTGGTTCCATAATGGAAATACAGGGCATGGCCAAAGACGCAGGGGTAGGGAATGGGGTGAATAGAGTATAAATGAAAAAAAGATTCTCAGAAGTTAACTCTGGAAACTCCAGATAACTCCATTAGTGAGGTCATTTATTAAAGAAGTTTTGCAGACTACCCAGACACACATTAACTGTGCTAAACCTGAGGTATTATTATTTTTAAAAATTCCTCAAAGTTTTCTTCAAAAAGACTTAAATTTGCATAGGAAATTTATAATTCACAAAGCACTTTCATGTGTATGATCTCGTTTAGTCCTGAAAACAATTCTTTTATTAGGGATTGAGAGTATGTACGCTCTAGGGACCTGGGTGCAAATCACAATTTAGCAGAATTCTTGGTGATCTAAAACTCATTTTGCCTCATTTTTCTCATCTGTGAAACACAGACAATAACAATAGCTACCTGAGTGTCATGGTGAGAAGTTACATGAGATAATATATGTATGTAAATCACTTAGCACTCGTTGCCTATTAAGCATTCAGTAAATGTGTGCTATTATTATCCTTGTGGAAGATTACGTTTTCCAAAATTGGTGACATCAATATATTCCATCACGTGTTCTTTTTAAAATGTGTCATTGTCACTCCTCCACTGAGAAATAGAATCTGTGTTCTCTGCCCTTGAAGTCATGCTGAATGACTTCTGAAGCTAAGTCATAAATGTGATAAAGCTTGACCCGGCCATTTGAGGATACCTACCCTTGGAAACCAGCTACTGCACCGTTAGGAAGCACATCAGACACACGGACAGGCCATTAGAGTTGTCCCAGCCACTAAGTTTCAGGGCACTGAGTCTTGCCCAGGATCACATACCTTTAAGAGGGAGCAAATGAACTCAGATACAGATTTTCTGATTCCATATCATGTTCTCCTTCCACAAATTAAAATTTGGAAAGCTGTCTTACTCAAGAAAGTTCTGAGCATATGTCCGGCCCATTATCACACTGTAGGTCCGTTGCATCCCATCTCTGATCATTCTAACCCAGACAGCCCTCCCACCTGCCACATCACAGGACCACACACCAGACACCTACACAAATAACAGTGCCTGTATCCACTGGGACTCCTTGTTTCTATGCTGATCTTCTCCTCACTTAGCTACCAACATAGACTCTCTTTTGTGACTTCTGAACTTAGGCTAACCATGCACCAATAAGGTGTCACTCATTAGGTCATCCCCCGAAGTTCCAGGTACACCAGAGCCTCTCTGTTAGTTCTGGCCTGCAGAAGCTTCAGTTGAGCCCCTGGGTCTCCCACCATTTCTTTCCATGAAAATAAGTAACAGTAAATCCACAGTCAGTAACACGATGTTGTGAAATGTCACGATGCTACTCAAATGAAAATCAATGTTAACTTCTGTGCTGACAAAAATCGAATATGAAGCTAATGGAGCTAGCTGTAAGAGTCAGGGCTGCTCATTTCTGTGGCTCCTTCCAAGGCTCTGGGAGAGGCCACAGCAGTGGACTTACAAACATAGCTTTTTATTAAATTTCCCAAGTGTAATATAATTTTGTTACTCTTTTTCCTAAAGAAGGCCCTCCACATCAGACCCCACAACCTTGCGTCTGCCCCTACTCCAGGAATGGCTTAGCAAAATGGGTCACATTCTGCAGCTATTTAGCTTCTATTTCTATAGGAATTGTTATTGCATTAACTTGAGATCTAAAATCCGTTTGACAAAAGTAAATTTAAAAGAGTTCCTTCAGAGTGAGTTTAAGACTTTCTTCAATAGTAAAGTTTATTGGAGCTTCTCAAATTAAGGAACAAAATTAGGATTTTAATAAGCAAATACATAAGGGAATCTATCTTCTCTCCCTTAGTGATTACAAATTTAAGTATTACAACAAATTAAACTAATGAGAGATTTAGAGGAATACTCAAGGATTGGAACAGTATGATAGAACAGTATGAAATAAGACAACTCTTCAGTTCAGAGAATATTTTCATGCCCTGTTCCACTCATTTTTAAAAAATGGGCTTGGATTCAATTTAAACCAATGAAACTGATCAAATGTTTCAAGGTTAAACAGCATGCACATTATGTTAGAAAAGTACGTGTATATTTCTGTATAAACACATATGTGCCAAAAAGATATAGGAAAGCAATATTGCCGAAAAGATCCAGAAAAGCAATATATCAAAAAAGTTACAGTAAACACCTTTTAGTGATGAGAATTTTCTTTCCTTTATATCCCCTCTATTTTATAAATGCTTTATAGTGAATGTGAACTATGTTTATAATTGGAAATAAAACATAAACAGTCATTGTTGAGAATGCCTTTTATGTCAAGTGGTGCTTCAGATACAGTTATGTTTGCACTCAGTTCAGGCTTCATTAAAATTAATTTAGTTTCCCCAATTTGGGTCACCTTTTGATCCCTCCATTCTAAAAAGCCTTCCTAGGGATCTACACACAAATATAAATTAGTGACTTTTTTAAAATAAAGTTTATTCTTCTCTCATTTCTGGCTATAATATAACTAGAGGTGGATATATACATATATATATATATATTATAACTTCTTCAGAATTAAAAAAAAATCAAATTAAAACAGAACTGATTAGAAAACAATCTGAACTTTAACAAGCTAGGACAAGTACTCTCATCAGTTCAACGAAATCATGAGTTTGACTTCACATAATGTTTTGATTTCCGTTACTTTTAAACATTTTCAGGATAGCCTGCTTCCTTCAAGGACCAGGTGATAAAATGAAGGGCTAATTTCCTGCTAATTAGTAGTCTGAGTAAGTGAATTAGAAAAAAATTGGGAACATATGCAAGTATGATAAGCAGTCGTATAAATAGCAACTCAAAATTGAGAAAAAGGGAGTAAAATAAAAGAGCCCCATTGTTTAAAGAAGCTACTAAAGGCAATAAAGACAAATGTATTGTCTTAGCCTGGGGTGAACTCAAAATACTCAAAACTCTCAATTTGTAAGTTATACGTTCAGCCTAATAATAAAATGATGACAAAAATAAAGAAATGCAATAATGAAAAGAGCAGAGATGAAGACACAGGAGAAGGGAGGGGTCACAGGAGGAAAGCAAGGAAGGGAGGGAGGGAAAGGAAGGAAGCAAGGAAGAAGGAAGGAAGGAGAAATTATCCCCATAGTCTAAATACCAGTGGTACCACAATAAATTTTTAATAAATGGACAAAAACAACCAAAAAGGAGAAAAAATAGAGTCATATATAATGACAATTAGAGGGGTTCCAAAATGGTTGCATAGCTGGAAGCTCCATCCACTTGTTCCCGGCCCAGACCAGTCTCGAGGCTAAACCACAGAGCAAGCAGCTAGAAAATCAAGATGAGTGTGAGTGAGTGTGTGTGGATGAATCTGCAGGTGTGCAAATGCCTGTCCTCCTATAAGAGCACCCGGGGACAGGTGGCCCAGGTTCTTCTAGCAGAGCTACTACTGCCGCCACTGTAGCCCAGTGCTTCTGGCCATGCACATTTGGACAGGGAGCCATTTTGTGGAATTTGCAAAATCCTCCTTGGGAAGAAGCTGTCAGAGTGGCTGTGCCTTGGTGCCCAGACTTGCCTCTGTGATTTCCGTGCCCACCAGGCTAAGTTGCACATTCCACAGCAGCTAAAAGCCAGTTTCAGGGGAACTGCAGTACTTGCTGAAGAGGGGGCAGTAGCCTCCCCAACCCTGGGCCCTGCTGGAATCAGGAATGAGACAGAGTCTGACTCAGGAGGCTACAGATTGGCTGAGGGACTAGGAGTGCCAGGAGTACAGAGGGGCAGCTGGGGTGGCAGTGGCAGCAGTGACTGCAGCTGGAACACAGTAGCAGGAGTGCAGTGACAGGAATCCAAGACAGACTCACTGGAGGGAGTGGCACAGTGCCCCAGCACTGTCCCATGCTATAGTTTTACTGCTGGACTCTTCCCTTCTCTACCCTTCCCCGTCCCATCAGGATGATATGAGACTTAAAAGAAGATGATGCACACAGGATATATTCTTCTGATTTGAGAAGAGAAAGGGAGAGGCATCAGTGTGAGAGATAAGAGTGGATAGATGGCCTCTTGTACAGGCCCTGACTGGGGATCCAACCCACACCTGGATGTCCTCTCAAGGCAGAGTCAAGCACTATAGGGGCTAAGCCCCTCAGTCAGATAGGGGAAAGTTCTCAAATGGGCCAATGAAAAAATCAGGACTTAAATAAAACAGAAGAGTCCACATAACCCACACAAAGGACATTCCTAGAGCACCCAGATCAGGAGATCAAGGAGTCTGCACCATGGGGGCTCTCTACCCTGGGGAGAGATGAATACTGCTGGAGATAAACCCATAATCTTTTTTCCCTTAAAAGAGCAAAGCACAGGATATATGTTTGCTGCTACCCACTTTGGACCCCAGCAAAGGGAAGACAGTGTGGAGTGAAGTTGTGTGAGGAAAGTCTGGAGTGGGAGGTATAGGGGAGAGTCTTAGAGGTGTAGTTGTGCAATTTTGGGGGCCCAGATATGCCTGAGCTATATAGCAGCCATCTTTCTTGAGAAGAGCTAGCTCCTCTTAGGGGGAAATCGATTACCTTACCCTGTGGGATACTACTCCACCCACCCCCTGGAAATCTCCTTGCACAATCTCTCAAATCCTATTTGCTCCACGCGGCAACTTTTTTATGTGTTCCTTTTCAGTTTCATTCTGTCTTGGTGTTCTGTTTTGTTTGTTTGTTTTCTTTTCTCCTGTCCTGCATCTCAACCCTTGCTGAGGAGAGAGTAACATTAACAGACTCAGGGGTCATCAGAGACTGGGGTTAGGGCATAGCCAATCTATACATTATCCTGGAAAACAGACTGGTGCTTCCCCCTCACTGGAGAGCCACAGAAATAACAT
>PVKM010038512.1:0-14090 GCA_004027735.1 Carollia perspicillata
GTTCTCGATACATCTTGTCAGGCTCAAGTTAAAGCTGCATCCTGTTATGCCGATCGGCCCACCCCAGACCCCAATCTTAGCCGGGCATCTGTTTGTCCTGGGTGGGGTCGGCAGGCAGTTTCCCAGGCAGGCAGTTTCCCAGGCTGCAGTTTCCCAGGGCACAGTTTTCCCGCCTGGTGATTTTCTATTTCTCCTAGGCCCACCTAGGTCTGGTACTGGGAAGGAGCGGAAAGAAGGGGGAAAGTGGGGCTCAGTGTTCCATTGCCCAAGGAGCCTGAGCTTCAGGCTGAGTATCTGCTTCAGGAGCCTGGCTGACCCCGCTGCTGCTGCAGCACCCCTGGGGTTCTGCTCTCCTTCACAAGAGTCATTTTAAAGAGGGAATTGGGGGTTTTGGAAGGGGAAGAGAGAAAAAGGACGGCAGAGATGTTTTTTTTGTGTGTGTGTCTAAAGGTTAAGTTTATCTTAGGGTGCACAGAATAACTCATCTCACAGAGCCAGGGAATAAGAATATGCAGGACTCGTATGATGGTCAGGTTATACGAGTGGGGATCCCCCAAACTCAGAATTTATCTATAAAAATTGTGTATTTAGTCTTACATGTTTAAACTTTAGTCACCTTCAAAGCACTCTCCATTTGATGCCATACACCTATGGAGACATTTTTTCCACCGCTCAAAACAGTTTTTGAACTTGTCGGTTTTGATGCCTTTTAGTGCTTCTGCTGTTTTTTGTTTCGCCTCTTCTACATTGGAAAAACATTTCCCTTTGGGGACTTTTTTAATTCAGGGAAACAAACAAAAAAGTAACTCGGGATGAGATTGGGTTAGGGAGTGTGGGACATGGGGGTCATGACATTTTTGGTGAAAACCTGCTGAACACTCAGCACCATATGGGCAAGGGTGCTTGTAAATCACCCATCATGAAATGGACAAATGAGTTGAAAGAGTCTTAAAAATTTTTTTCACTGAAGCTGAACACAGCTTCTCACAACAACACCAGCTGGCACACTGATAAAGATGGGTTCCTAGAACACTCACTTAGCAGAGGAAGCCTGTACTACAAAGAGCCCACCCTCCAGAAGATAATTCCAGGTTCTTTTTTTGTCCCCTCTTGTACTTCTAAATATTGACTACTATTTCAAAAGTGCATGATGACCCCTGGCTGGGTGGCCAAGTCGGTTGGAGCATTGTCCCGTACACCAATAGGTTGTGGGTTTGATTCCTGGTCGGGGCCCACAAGGGAGGCGACCTACTGATGTTTCTCTCACATTGATGCTTCTCTTGCACGCGTGCGCTCTTGCTCTCTTTCTTCCTCTCTTTCTCCCTTCCTCTGTCTTTAAAATCAATAATAAGAAAAAAGTTCATGAAGAAAACCACAAAACAGAAGAACAAAGTACATGTGGCAAGGCCTCTCCCTGTCCTGTTCTCCTCCATGGTCCTCCCCGTCTCTGCCCCTCATAAGTGGACAGATGCTTTCATCTGAAGCCTTGTGAAACGGCAGTGTCCTGTGAGCGAAGGGAGAGGGCACGGAGGTTTCAGTTACAGAAAGAACTGGGTAACCAGCTTAACATAGGTGGTGTGCAATATATAAAATACCAGAAAGTGTTTAAAATGTGTACTATTTCATCTGTTTTCTAAGCCAATTTGATTTCCAGGGTAGACGTTTTTGACCATGTAAGCAGAGGCTGTGTTAAGGAACACCCAAATGTTCTTGTAACACTAGAATCGTCAAACAATGAGTCACTCATGGTGGCTAAAGGTGTGGATAAGTGTGGTGTGTGACAATCGGTAAATGCCCTATAAGCTGCATTATAATTTAACCTGCAACACTAGATGGTCCTTCATTAGGGCAAAGACTAAATTTTCCTTTTTCATTACAGCTTGTAATCACATGGCCTACACCAAGTACACATATACACACACACATACACACGCACATCTGGAAAACAGGTAAATGCTGATATTCTAACAGCAAAGTTCCTCTTAAAGATTGGAATGATCTTTGTTTAAGAAAGATGCCTTATTGACTCCTTGAAGTTAGGAGATGGGAGCTGAGAGTACAGAACATCAGCTAAGGTAGCAAAATTGCCCAACTGTGATGCATAGGACTAGGAGGGCATTTGTTTTGTCCTTCAGAGAGGGAAGAATACAGATAAATGAAAGGAAGAGACGCCGTGCGGGGAGAAAGATTGGCCAAAGCGAGTCAAAGCTGAAGAGCCCGTGGAAATTTCTCTGATGAGGGAGTGCTACTGAATATGAAAAGGTGATGCTTGTGGTTTAATTTGAGCTTGCTTGTATTTTGTGATGTAAACCTGTCCTCTTGGGAGCAGGTCAAAAATATAATAGGGCTTGAAGGGCGGCAGGAGGATCGGAAGAAAGATATTGGGAACTCATCTCAAAACTGTACTTATAATTTTTTTTAATTTTATGGGTTCTTGGGGGGAAGGGGAAGGGTTGAGAAACTGAGGGAGAATGATTGGGGGCTCGTTAAAGGCTTTCCAGTGAGTTCTGGGTGCAGACGGTTGGCGCTACATAGCTGTCTTCTCCGTGTGTATCCCCACATCACTCCTCTGTGTGAATCTCTCTGTGTGCTCACATGTGCTTTTTCACCTTCATGGACGTTCTCACACCTTTCCTCCCCCTGCGCCTGGCTTGCTCCTGTGGAACCTGTCAGTTGACAGGCTTCTTCCCAGGAAAGCCTTTCCTAACTTCAAAGACTTGACGGCGAGGTATCACCCACTTACTGGTGCAGCGACCTTGGGGAAGTTACTTAACCTTTCTGAAATGTTTTCTTTTTAATCTTCGAAATGGGAATAAGAATGCTTCATGATTCATGTCCTGGTCATGAAAACTAAAGGAATTACTGTGTGGGAGAATGTAATGAAAATTCAAATGATGTAAATTTTGTGATTTAGAGGTTAATAAGAGGGCTTATTTTTATATTTTCATGTGGACAGTGGTAGGTTTACACTGCTAAAGTATTTAAATTCTACTGGATACATTTAAAAGAGTGACTAATTTTTTTAACGTTAATATTTACAATACATTAGGAATGATATCTTTTACAAATCTTTATTATGAGAAATTTGGTCGACTAACGTATTGGGAGTTTTTTTTTAAGTGCTTTTGTGTATACAAGCTAACCTCTTAGAAGACAACTGCTGAGAATTGCTTTATCAAAGAGTTTATCCAGAGAATTGCCTAAGTTCTCACCCTATATAGTGCTCAAAGGGAAAGAAGTGAAGGGATTTTATTTATAGGTCCGCTTCCCTAGCCCTGTCTTGAACAGAATTGAATTCAATCAACCTCGTTCTGCGTTGCCATTCACGAAGTCTGTAGTAGCCACTGGCGACCAATAGGTGGCACTCATTAAAATGCTCCAGGGGGCGGGCCGTCGGATCACGCCTCTCCGGAGCGCGGCGGTGCCTCTCGGCTTCCGTAGAGCACGAGCAAGATGGCAGCCTCCGAAACTGTTAGGTTACGGCTTCAGTTTGATTACCCGCCGCCAGCCACCCCGCACTGCACGGACTTTTGGCTTCTGGCAGACTTGAATAGATGCCGAGTAGTTACGGATCTCATTAGCCTCATCCGCGAGCGCTTCGGCTTCAGTTCTGGGGCTCCCCTGGGCCTTTACTTGGAGGGGGGTCTGTTGCCCCACGGCGAGAGCGCACGTCTGGTACGAGACAACGATTGCCTCAGGTGCGCGCGGAGCGGGCGTGGGGTGTGGCAGGGTGGCGGTGGGCCGGGGATGCGCCTGCGTACGCCAGGGTTTGGCTCAGGTCCCTGGAGACCGCGAGTGGGTGGGACTCTTAGACCACGTCGATTACCTGCAGGGATTCTAATTAGTCAGTTATGAGGTTCAGGGAACTGCATTGTAACGCGCATGCTTCCCCAGGTGCTTCTGATGTAGGTGACGAGCAGAGCAAACTTGGAAAAACCCTGATTTTCGTGTGTGGGCAGGGCCCAAGTTTCATTCAGCCTTGATCCAGCGAGCGCCTGTGTAGCCTGGCACTGCGTTGCGTGTGCGGGATGCAGACGTGCCGGAGACTCGGCCGTCCCCTGACGATGCCTCGCAGGGTCAGGCGCGAGAGACCCACGCAATCACAGAAACAGTCATGTTCTCTTCATAACGTTGCAGCTTGTCCAGCCTTAGTGCCCCTGCGAGATCCCCTGAGACTGCTGATGGGCGTCATTCTGCGTCTCACCTGGGTGTTTTGTGGTTCACTTAAAAATAGGTCTTTGGGACGTCTGGATTGTGAATTGGGAAACGGTTTTAAACATGCCTTTGGAAATTTTAGGAAAGCGATACTGAGATGAGTATCGAGGAGCAATTGTGATATAAATTGCTCACGTGTGGTTCATTTGTCGCAATAAAATGGATTATTATCTTGTACTTATTTATTCGGGGCTTTTTAAATCGTCACCTGAGGATATATTTATTGATTTTAGAGGACCACTAAGGAGAAGAGAGACAGAGAGATAGAGGGGTATCTGTGTCAGAGGGAAACATCCATCAGTTTCCTCCTTTATGCACCCTAATGGGGCGGGGGAGTCGGGGAGGGCGCGGCGTCAAACCATGCAACCCAAAACCTCTTGGGGCACCTGAGGACGCTTCAACCAACTGTGCCACCCAGCCAGGGCTCAGGGCTTCTTTTTGAAGCTCTAGCTGCATTGAAACAATTCTAGAGTTGTTTCCATGCAGAACAGGCTACTTCCTCTTGCTTGTCCTTTGTTGAATATTCTTTTCCCCAGAGCATGTCAGGTTCGTAAGATTTCTTTAGATCATCAGGGAATTTAACTTGGGACAATTACTCCATGATTGTGTGTCTGTGCGCGCGCACGCGCGCCTCAAAATCAGTAACACTAAATGTTACTGATTAGCCATTTCTAATGACAATTTGAAATAGTACAAGTTCATTTTACTTTTTATTCACTGTGAAATAGACTTTTCTTTTCTTTGCAATTCAGGGATTATTTAAATAGTATTAGAATTGTGAGGACGGAGTGCTCTCTTACTATTTTGATAACTATCCCTTGCCTAATGAATGAATAACTTGCTCCTAACTAAACACAGTTATACTTCAAATAATGAATCATCTGGGAATTGTGCTTTTTATAATGATGTTAGCAATGTCAAAAGCAAGCCCCAAAAGGTGTGGTAAGAAATAAATATAGCACAATGGCAGGCAGAATTCCTCCTAAATGTTTCAAATGTACGAACATATAGTAAATGCCTCTGCAGCTGGCTTCATTTGTAAATGGGGCAGACATTAGGAAAAAAGTGAATTTGGAAAAGTTCTGTTACGTTTTTGTGGTTTCATGTCCCTAGTCAGTCTCCATTTTCCTCCCCTGACAGATTCACTCTTCTTCAGAGCTACAGAGGAAAACATAGTCTCTTTTTTCAAAGGTACTTAATATTGTTAAAATAGACTGCAATAACTAGTTTCGAGCTTCTCTATGTTATACTTTTGTGTGGCGCAGGCAGCAGGACTGGATAGTTGTATTCGGCTGTGCTGCTAAGGGCAGGACTTGGTTCAGGAAGAGATCACCGGGGAACAGGAATGGTCAGGGAAGGACGGGTAGGAACTGTTGGCTGGCCTGACACCGGTGAGACAAAAACCAGCCTGCCGTGGTGCAGAGAGCAGTCTGACCAGCACCGGCGTTCGGATGGGGTTGCTGGGGTGCTGAGAGAAGTCTGATGGAGAAGGTGGAGCCGGCTGTGGGAATCCTGAGGGGCATTCTCATACCTGTGACTGGGGGTGTCCAACTTTTTGGTGTCTCTGGGCCACACAGGAAGCAGGAAAGTTGTCTTGGGCCACACCTTAAATACATTGCAACAGATAATCACAAAAAAATCTCATAACGTCTTAAGTAAATTTCCGATTTTGTGTTGGGCCGCGTTCACAGCCATCCTGAGCTGCTCACGGCCCTCGGGCGGCAGGGTGGACACGTGGCTTAAGCCACGGCCCTTTCCTCGCTGCCCATTCTCTGAGGCCCCCAGAATCTGACTCCCTCTCCCCCCAGGCTCTGACAGTGGGCTCCTCATTGATTATTTCAGTGAGTACTGTAGTTAGTATTGTTATCCCCATTGTTACCGGTAAGCAAGGTTGCGGTAATGGTAGTGGCAGAAGGATTTCAGTCCAGACAATCACTGTGGCCTCGACAGGCAGCGATGGGGGTGTCAGGCAGAGCAGATGGGCACGTCTTTGCTTTTTTATGATAGAATCCTAAAAGCGAATCGCAGATTTAAAGGGAATACCTTGCATTTTTCTTTCTTTTTTTAAAGATTTTATTTATGTATTTTTTAGAGATGGGGAGGAAGGGAGAAAGAGAGGGAGAGAAACATTAGTGTATGAGAGAAACACTGATCGGTTGCCTCTTGCACACCCCCAACTGGGTGCTTGTCCTGCAGCCGAGGTTGTGCCCTGACTGGGAATTGAACCGGTGATGATGTCCAATCCTCTGAACCACACCAGTCAGGATGGCAATACCTTGCATTTTGATAATACTACCCAGTTTGCCCTGCAAAGGGTTTGAATGAACAACGGAGGTTCTGTTTTAAAATTTCCTTGGAATCACATCTCCTCCATCGCCAATTGCAAGGTAATTCATTTCTCTTTGTAAAAGGACAGCTACATCTGTTACCTGATCCAGGTGGAGAAACGATCGGTGCCAGGGAAAGTGTATACCCTGGAAGGAATGGTAACTAAGCAGGCCCAGGTGAACCATTTCCCATTCTCCAGGTAGCATTTTGTCTCTCAGTCTCAACACGTTCCATAGGGAAATGGTTCTCTTCAGGAATAGCAGGGAGTGGGACTGCCGCAGTCGCAGGTCCTGCTTTCGTGGCAGCTGTGCACAGGTCCATTGTCTTCAGAGCGAGTGACGCGATGCCAAGAGCTGCTTTTGAAAGCACCGGGGCCGCTGGCTCCTCTGCAAGGCAGGGGTCCTGCACGGACTAGGTGCGGCGCGTGCTGTGCTCCAGGATTTTAACGAGCCACAGTGACAGACTGTCTTGCAGCCGTTTTCAAAGTTGATGGGAAGTTTGGTTCTAGTTGGTTGTCTCGGAATTGAAACCTGAATCAAAACAAATTGATCAAGAATAACAAGGAATAATCGGACGTGCCGGAAGTTCCGCAGTACCTCTTAGAAGCACAGGATGCCAGGCTCGCTTTGGCCAGTTTAAGGAATACTTCCTTGCTGCTTGATGCTGATGTTTACATCTGGGAACAGAGGGTAAAATAAAATGTTTTTGTAATTTAAATCCCTGATCTTCCAGAGTTTTATTTCTCTCTTCATTCTGTTCATGATATCAGTAGCTTTTACCTTGATTTGTATGTGTCTGTGCATTTGTGTAGCTTGAGGATTTGAGTAGCTTGAGGGGTTTTTTTCAACTATACATTGAGATAAATCCACAGGATTACTATATCTTAAAAAACTTATGGAATACTTATAATATGTCTTATTATTCACCAACTGTACTTTATTTTCAAATATGATTGTTCACATCTTTCTCTGGCCACTAAAAAAAGAAGAACCCTCGATGGAATATAGAGCTAGATGTAAATGTATTGAAAGTATAATGTGTGTCTTTAGCAGGCATTTTGGAGAACCCACTATGCACTTGACATTGGGGACCCTCAGCTCTCTGTCACTGGGCTGCACATACAAGACTTAGCTATTTCCAGTTAATGAAGGAACAGAATTCCTTTCCTATAGTGAAATAATTTTTGATGCATCTATTAGGGTTTTCCAGAGAAACAGAAGCCAATAGGAGATGATATAGACATAGATACATAAATATAGATATAAAGTTTATTATAAGGAAATGGCTCAGATTATGGAGGCCGAGAGGTCCCAGGATCTGAAGTCAGCAAGTCAGAGACTTAGGAAAGCTAATGATGTAGTTCCAGTCCAAGTTCAAAGGCCTGAGAACCAGGAGAGTTGATAGTATAAGTGTAAGTTCCATTCCTAGTTTGAGTCCTAAGGCGGGAGAGGATTCCTATTTCAGCTCAAAGACACTTAGGCAGAGAGGGCGAATTCTCCCTAGTTCAGCCTTTCATTCTACTCAGGCCTTCAGAGGATTGGGCGAGGCCCACTCACTTTGGGAGGGGCAACTTCTTTACTCAGTCTACTGCTTCAAATGTTAGTCTCATCCAGAAACACCCTCACAGACACACCCAGGACGACGTAGACCAAATATCTGGGCACCCCATGGCCCAGTCAAGTTGACATACAGTTAATAATCACAAAGTGCAATGGGATTATATGATGACTGCCACTAGCCCAGAGAACATAAATTGTTCAGTACTTCCTCAAATCGAAACAAAATAAAAGTAAAACCTGATTTAAAAGAGCAGTCCGAATTTGAAAACAAAGTAGATACTTGGCATTATCACTGCTGGGGGTTGGCAACATAGTAGAATGGAGAGATTGCCACGTTAGACCAGCTGAGGTTTGCGTCCCATGTCTGCTCTTCCTGGGTGCGGATCTTGGGCAGCTGGCTTGTCTGAACTGTAATTTTGTGATTTCTTTTAAATGAAAGATACCTACTTCATGGTGGCGTTTAGACAAAATGCTTGGGACATAGTAGATATTCAGTAGATAAAATTAGTCATTTGAAAGTTGACTGTAAATGATACCATATAAGCCATTTTGTCCAAGTGAGTCTTTTGTCCTTAAATGGTTTGATGTTTTTAAATGACAGACAGCAGTGACAGTTTGCAGTCACCTCAGTATATGTGACAATGTCCCAGAGTCATAGTTACTCACTGGTTTTCTCTCTTGTTCTTTTGATAGAGTAAAATTAGAAGAGACAGAAGTCGCTGAGAATCCCGTAATAATCAGTAACGGTGATGGTACTGATTTCTTACCTAGAAAAGCAAAGAAGCGGTCATTTAAGTTGGAAGAGGATGAAGAAACTGATTATAGAAATTCAAAGAAGCACTGGAAGAAGCAAGAGAACAACAACAAGAACACCTTGGATCTAGAACCAAAAGTGGTCACAGATGAGAGTGTGAAGAAAAAAAACAAGAGGAAAAACAAAGCCACATGTGATGTGGTAGATGACGATAATGATGATGATGATGAAGAGATGAAAAAAAAATCACCGAAGAAAAAGGAGAAGTGTGTAAATAGAAAACAGACAAAGAATCCCAAGTCTTCTAAAGCACAAACAGTGAAGGAGTGGACTGTCCAGAAGGGTAGTTCTCCAAAAGGTTCTCCTGCTAGAAACAGCCTCGTTAAAGCCAAAAGGAAAGGGGGTGTGGACATTCGTGCAAAAGACAGTCCCAGTTCCTCCTCAGAGACTGAGTCTTGTCATGAATCCACCAGCGATGGTCTCAGCAATGTCACCTTAGAGGTCAGAAAGTCCTCAGAGAAAGTATCAGCTGCATTATTAAAGGAAGGGCCCTCTATAAAAAACACAACAGCAAACAAAGTAGCCACAAAAATTGGCTTTAAGTCCATCCCCATAGAGGACAAGACAGCCAGAACATCATCTTCTGGTTCAGACTCTAGTTCAGAGTCAGAGGACGAATCTGTGATGCCCAAGAGACCCCTGAACAAGGGTGTGGGGCTCTTAAAGGCAGCAGGCCCGTTTGCAGGGAGAGGCTGTGCAGGCCCCGGGCTGTCGTCACAGACTCCACGTGCCGTGGGGTGGAAGCACAGTGACTCAAATGGTGGCAGACAGGCTCCTGGCCCTCCTCCCAACGTGACTCTGCCCGCCAGTCTGGGAAGAGGCTGGGGTAGAGGAGAGGACCTTCTTTCTCCTAAGGGAGTCAGGGGCCGGGGCGTGCGGGGGAGAGGTCGAGGACGAGGGCTCGCTCTTCCTTCTGTTTCAAATAGAAACGCCGACTATCAGAAGCAGCAGCATTTAAATGACGTGTTATCAAACTCATCTACTGTTATCCAGGCAAGTAGTCTTCACTGTGAGTCCACCACTTCCCCTTCCCCAGTAGTGTGTCTGCTGTTGGTGTCGTGGGTTCACATCTTCTTGCCAGCGACAGTCACGTGACTAACATACATTGTTTTTCAGAATCCAGTAGAGACACACAAGAAGGATTACAGTCTGTTACCGCTGTTAGCAGCTGCCCCCCAAGTTGGAGAAAAGATTGCGTTTAAGGTATATTTTAAAACAGCAGCAGTTACAACATAAAGATTATCCCCCCTCCAAGTAAACCTACTCATTAGAAGTGTATATATGCATATACAAGTATATGTATGTACACGTGTGTGTGTGTGTGTGTGTGCTCATACACACCTACACACACACCCCTCCTGCCCAGATCGTCTCTCATGTTCTCATGCCTAGCGTGTGGGAGGTGCCCAGGAGTGTTTCCTAAGTGAATAAAAATGGCTTAGCCTGGTGTCTGGAACATAGCAAGTGCTCAGTAAAAGAAAGCTACACACATCACCCCCTCCCCCAACCACTGGAACCCCTGCTCAGCTGCAGGTTCATGGTCGGGCTCCGCATGTCTTCTCAGAGGTAGAGGGAAGGAGCCACCGAGCTTGTGTATTTGTGGACTTTTTCTTTTTCTTTTTTTTTTTTAGCTTTTAGAACTAACATCCGATTATTCTCCTGATGTCTCTGACTACAAGGTAAGACTTTGCATTTAAAAATAATTGTCAGGCCCTGGCTGGTGTGGTTCAGTGGACTGAATGTGGCCTGTAAACCAAAAGGCCGCCGTCTGGGTTCCTGGTCAGGGCATAGGCCTGGGTCACGGGCAGGTCCCTGGTTGGGGGCGTGCACCGAAGTAACCAGTCGATGTTTCAGTGTTTCTCTCCCTTTCTCCCTCCTTTCCCCTCTCTCTAAAAATAAAATCTTAAAAAAAAAGAAGTACTTTTAAAAAATAAAATAAATAATTGTCAGTATATTAGAGAAGCTAAAGTCATATTTAATATTGTTGTTATGGATAATATAGATGTTTTTGGGTAAATAATGCCATGAAGCAGAGAATGAAAACATTATTAAACTGTAAACTTTTTAATAGCATTACTGTGAAGTCTCCCAGTGTTATTTTCCTTATATTTGGGAAGAATATGAAATGAGAATGATAAGTCTCGTTTTTATTTTACTCACTTTTTTCCTAATCATCTTAAACACACAGACTTATTTGAGGACCCTTCCCCCACAATTCTACACTTTGAAAGAAAATAATAAATAGCTCTTAGCCAGAAAAAGTGATTGTTTTCATCACCACGATATATTTTATATATTTGTAAATTACTACTGCTTAGTATTGTCTGATATGTTGCTTTTGCATTGTCAGTTAACCTCGTAATTCACAAACATTGTCTTTGAAATGCCCTCACTTCCTGTCTGTGTGGGACTCCCTGCCAGCGTCCGAGGGCCCCCACTCGGTCACCACAGCTCGGTGCCCGTGACTCAGCCGGTGGGGTGGCAGCACTGCGTGTCCCTTCTCTTCCCACCCAGTCAGCATTTGGTTGACGAGATGCTGAAAGTCCATACTTTCTTATTTTGGTGTAATATATTCAGAACATAGGTTCATTTTTTAAAGGTAATACTTGATAATTTTAATACAGTGTTAAAGATAAAGTACAAGGAGATTTGACTTCATCTGAGTTCGTACCTTGGAAGACTTTTAAAATCTTGGTAGAGGTTTTCCTCAAACACAGGCGAGGAGAAGAATCAGTTCACGAAGGGATTAGGTGGGTTGCTTCTGGGTATTTGGTGCTTTATCGTATTTCCATCTTCTTAGCCCCTTGATGCAGATCACCATGTAATTTATCATCTGCGTCAGGGTACTCGTGATTGGAAAGGATTAATATTATATTGATGATTATACTAGACTGAAATGTGAATAGACCTGTTTTGGGCAAGTGTAGGAGGTTTTGTCACCCTACGTAAATAACCGGTTTCGTTCTGTGATATATGAGGAAATGGAAATATAGAGTTGATACATCCCACAACCTCTACAAACTGCAATTCTAGAAGATAGTAATTTTTAAAAATTTACATTAAGGTGATGATGGTCATCGTAGTTATTACCTTGGAAAGCTATTTGCTTACTGATTTCCCAGTAGTGTTAGAACTTTTTTGAAATTGCTCTCCAAACCGTTTCGAGAGAGAACACGGGTCCCACTCTCCTGCTTTGCCCACAAGCGCTGTCACCCTGCTCGATCGCTGGCTGTACTCGCTCTGCTTGCCTTCAGAAGTCCGATCTCTTCAAAGAGTGTAGTCTCAGCTCAGCTGACTCTGCCACATTTGTACCTGTGGGATTTTAATTTATGGAGGTGACTGAGTGACGACACAGAGAAGCCAGTGCTACCAACAGGGATTCGTTACATTTCCTGAGAGGAGGGGCAGTGTCCCACCCCGTGGAGCCATGGAGGAGAGCATCTGGGTGTCTTTAGAGGTTCAAGCAGGAGTGAGGGGCAAGCCTGGGCTGGAGCCCTCCCTGGGGTGCCCTGGGGGTAGGCAAGGCAGGGTGCAGGAGACAGTTTAGGACTGGCTGGTGTCAGTAATGAGCAGGCTGTGGTCTGTGGGGGCTTGTGGGAGTGGGACCTGACCCCGGGGTGATTAAGATCAGGGGAAATACTAAATACTGGCTCGGTGTCTGGGAGTTCCATTTGCTCTCTATGCTGATTTATTTTAAATTTTTTCTTTATTGAGATAAAATTTACGTCACATAAAATTCACCACTTTCACGAATTTAAACATGTTCGATTCAGCGGTTTTGGTATATTCATAATGTTCCGTGTGTTGATTTTTGACTTGGACTTTTATTTTTGAAAGGAAGGAAGAATACTAAGCCAGAATCCAGAGACCCAGCAAGTAGATATAGAAATCCTTTCATCCTTACCCGGTGAGTCTTCTAAAAAAGAATTTCAGAATTCAGTCTTTTCATATCTGCACTGGTTTCTCAGTAGCTGTGTCTGTCCATGGGGGCTGCTGTCCTCGGCTGCCTCCGTGACTCCCTGGCGCTCTCTGCCCCCCAGCACAGAGCAGCCGGGGGCCTGTGCTCCGCGGCGGAGAACGGTGCCTGCTAATGGTATTGGATTCGCTCCCAAAGCTGTCAGGCAACTTGTTTTCGTTACTGTAACTATGTAATTTCATAAAAGTTGTATCAGCTGATGAAAACCGATTTCAGAAAGAGCTGTTTGTGTGAAACCTGAGTTGAGTGCTGACTCAGGAGCGCGCTGCTAGACTTGCCGTGCTGTGAGTTTCACGTGGTGGGTCGGCTGTGTGAGGGGCAGGGAGGGGTTCGGTGAGAAGGGGTGGGGGGGGAGGGGGATTTCGCACTTGAATTGCCTTGCTAGTGTTTGCATTCTCGCATCACTTTAAAAAGCTCAAAACTGGAAATTGTGCAAATTGCAGACATGCATGAATGGTATAATTTATTTTTTTTTAAAAAGACAGCTTTTATTGGTGGACTTGTAAGATCTATTCAGCTCTATTTCCAAAGATTGGCAAATGAACATATTTTTGTGTTAAGTCCAAATAAAGTGTCTAGCGTATTTGTGTATACACACTCTTCCCACATTATTCTGCTTTATCCCGGATTGACCCCACCCATTATTGGCTCCGAAATCCTGGAATGAGAGGGCTTTTACCACATGCGGCTTAACTTGGCTTGTGCTATACGGGTCTCTGGCCAGAGACCAGGGGAGATCCCCCATTTTTTCAGCAGACTCTTAGGCAATTAGTTTCTGTTTGTGTGTAAATAAGATAGTAAAATAATAAAACCACAGTTCTCAGAAGTTAGTCGAAAGGGTTTTTCAACCAAAGGGTTTTTCAACGAAGTCTCTTGTGATACTGAGTAAATGGTTAGATGTAACCTGCACTGGTTTTCCAGCTTTATTCCCATTAGTCTTGTGTGAAGAGGTCCCCCTTAGGAACGGTGGACGGAGAAATTCACCCGTAGTCACATTCTGTGGGCGTGGCCCGACCACTGCTTCTCAGGTGATTGACAGTGATGACATCGAATTAGAACTTTTCTTCTTTGGGGCATCAAGGAATGGTGCCCCATTCTGTTTCCTAATAGAAATACAGGTAGTGCTTGCTTTGCAGGGTTCTGATGTCCATGTACTTCACTGACCGTGGTTTGGCCAGATGACACAGTTCCCCACTGA
>PVKM010038513.1:0-14090 GCA_004027735.1 Carollia perspicillata
TATAGTGCCTAGTACATGGCCATACTTTATTTCCTTCTTTATCTCTAGGTCCTGCTTTTGTTGATCTTTGAATTAGCCTCAGAGGAGGGTGCTAATGTTAAATATCTGTTAAGTTTTTATGAAAAATGCTGATAAGTGATCTGTTAAATAACTTACAGAATCAGTTAGACACAACTTTTCAAACTGGGCAGTTCTTACGTTATTTTACACTGTGCCACTATGTATTACAAAAAGGTCCCATTCTGAAGAAACGCACTTTCTGTTGCCTTCAAATCTGAAAGCTGGGCTTCTGTCTAGTTGACATTTGTGCTACATTTGTGTTGTAGGTTATCTCTGCAATCTCCTTTCTTGCATCATGATTTTTCTTACCTTCCGCAAGTCTCTTACATTCCTCATTGTTTTGAATGCTTCAAAACCCCACCAGCAAATCAGTAGACTGTGCACTAGTGCCTTTGATAACACAATAAGATTTTGAATAGAAAGCGTGTCTTGGCAATGCAGCCAGTGCCACACCTTTATGCAACCTTGTACGACTGATTGTCTTGACCTTCAATTACCTCAAGCCAATGAATGACAAGCACACTGAACAGCTTTGCTGACCTCTCCCAAGGTGCTTCTATTCTTTTCCAAAAGCAAAAAAAAAAAAAAAAAAAGAGTATTATAGACATAAATTTTTAATACTGGAGCAGCATGCTCTCTAGAATTTTGCTAAAATGAAATTAAAAGCTACTAAAATTATGCTATAGTTATAACATTTGGATATTCTGCCTTATAAGTAGCCAGATTGGATGTTTTCCTTGATTTGTAGACTATAGATGAAGATAACACAGAACATGCAGCATGAGTTATTTGTACAATTACATTTTGCAACTGTCATGGTGAAAAGGCACAAGCTATACTAACAAATTTAATATTTGTCCATACAAAGCTCTACTTGCCGCTTATTCGATTGCATTTTATACTGAATTTGCAAGCTGAGTCAGTAAGTGGTGGCTTCCACGTCCTAAGGAGAGGTCCCTGATTCTGCCAGCTCAGAGTAGTGCATTACCTTTCTGTCATTCTAGGATGAAGTTTATTAGTTCAGGGTTACGACTTCATTAATTCAGTTATTCAACAGATTCTTAGTAAGTACCTCCTAGAGTCAGAGTTTTGTCATCGCTGCAGAATGCAAAGATACTTAAAATATGTTTTTCCATAATGTAAAAAATCTTACTTTAATTCTAATGAATACATTGTAAAATTTCTGGTTATTATTGTTTTAATGGAAGTGCACTTCATCCTAAAAGTAAAAACGGAAGGACGTGACTATGTATTTAGCTGTGATATAAACAAGATGTAGCATATGTAATACAAGTAGTGCTAAAATAAGTTGTAGGAAAAGTTCAGTCCTGGCTGGTGTAGCTCAGTGGACTGAGCCTGGGCCTGCAAACTAAAGGGTCACTGGTTCGATTCCCAGTCAGAGCACCTGCTTGAGTTGCAATACGGGGCATGCAAGAGGCAACCACACATTGATGTTTCTCTCCCTCTCTTTCTCCCTCCCTTCCCTTCTCTCTAAAAATAAATAAATAAAATATTTTTTTTAAAGTTCAGAGGAAAGACAAGTTCTACCAGGGAAAGATTTTATATAGAAGATGGTGCTCATGGGTTGGTAGAGTTTCTATTTTCTCATGATGATATTATGGGAGAGAAAGAGTCAAAATCCAAGAACTGGCCTCTGAGAGGTGACCAAGTCATACAAATGATATTAATGCAAGGGCTATAAAAGACATTGAACTATTTGGAGCTGATGAAGTGACTGAGTCATTGGTGCCTAAACACATAGATATCACCTTCTTAATTATCATATATAGAGCTATTCAAATTTATTTTTATACACAGTAAGGCAGCTTTATGTTACTAAAGGAAAAACACTAAATGTGTTCAAGTTGGTTATTTTTAACATACAGCATCGATTATGCTATGTGATTATGCAGACAGTCTGAAAGCTTCTAAGCTTAAAAATAAATTTAGCCCAGTCATCCACCAATACTCAAAACCAATTTAACACATGGCGCTATTCATCAATAATGAGCCACTCAGAAAAACGCTGGTCAATAGGGGCCCATTTCGCCAATAAATACATAGGTAGTTCACCCTCAATTCCTACCGCCAGATACTGTATTTTCGGCCAAGAAGAGTGTTTAAATAGACTAGGAATCAATTAACCTCTTCTTATCTGTAGCCACCACCTAACATCACAAATTTTAAAATCTAATTTTCAGTCTTTGGCAGTTAAGTTCTTGGTTACCTTTCCAAAGCATCAACATAAAGCTCTTTAGGACACTTGGAAGATTATATTCTTGAACTGCTTCACTCTTTAGAGGAAAAGACTCAGCTAACTTATGGTAAGTATTTCCATTCATTGTCACAGCATTTTATGAGTGTTTATTGCCAGAAGTGAGAACAAGGGAGGCAAGGAAACATCCAAGCCCAGAGTCAGCCCAAGATGAGGCATTAGCTAGGAATGCCTCCCATGTGAAACTGTGACTCCATGGAGCCCAGTCCACCACTTTTCCCAGGTAAAACCCTGGGAACATTTCCATGGCACTGAGCTGAACAGGACAGAATGAGAGGTTGTGAAATATCAGCCAGGACTCATGGAAATTTGTGGCGCCACTTCATATGACCCAGGGACCCATAAAATTCTAGCCACAACTCAGTCTAAGCTCTCAGACTTGTGGTGCCTGGGACACCTGGTAAAAGCAATCTCCTGGAGTTGAAATGGCCTCATGGGTAACAACAGAGTTAACACGTTGCATTGAGTCACCATGTCCCCTTTGTCTTCTCTGACCTTCTAGTCTGTGACAGTTTCTCAGCTTTTCTTTTTTCCTTCTGACTTTGACACTTTCGAAAAGCATGAGCCCCGTTATTTGTAGAATGCTCTTCAGTTTGGGTTTGTCTGGTATTTTCTCACCATTAGACTAGGGGTTACAGATTTTAGAGAAGTACCCTTCTCGTCACACTGCAACAGAGGGCACCTGATATCAACATGACAATACTGTAATGTTAACCTTGATCCTTTGGTTAAAGTGTCTGCTAGATTTTTCCATTTCAAAGTTACAATATTTTAATTTCCTTAACTGTGCTTATTAGAAGTGAGTCATTGGGTCAGCCAACAATCAAAGAAGGGGAGTTAAGCTCTACCTCCTGGAGAGAAGGGTGTAAAAGTATAAAACTGATATGTGAATTAATAAACATTTGGAGCAACATGCTGGGTGATCAGGCAAATCTCTCCCTTTCCATAAAGCTTTGTCCCCTAACTTTAGCATTCATACATGGATTTGTCTAGCTGCAAGTACTGCTAGGCTGTTCCAAGGGCGATTTTCTACTTCCCACACTCCCTTCACATTCATCATCTGGAATTCTTCTGAAACGGAAACTTCTCCCTTCTCCCCAGCTTACTTATTTCTTTAATCATGTATTTATATCAGTGTTGATTTATGAATACTTATTTTACTTTGGGGGGGTTAACCAATATTATTGTTTATTTTGTTGGTCAAACTGTTCCATTCTTGGACATCGAGGTCTTTTTCAGGTTGGCTCCTGTGTCATGTAGGTGTGTCTCCAGCCTTGTTCGCATTTTCCTGCCCTAACCCTAGAATCAGCTATTTCTCTGGAGAGCACTGGTTTCCATTATTGGAGAAAGACATGTACAGAAGAAGACCCAGGAACTAGGTTGTGTTCATTGTGTGACTGTTTGTAGAACTGCTGGATGGAGAGAGCTAGAAAATCTAGGCAGGCACTATCCTATGTATACCTAAGTATCTGTATTTCGCATCTATTACCCACACACATATATTAAATAAGTGAGTTTACATTATTATGTCTGACTCTAGTCTAGCACCACAGCATTTATTCTAATCCTTCCTTCCTTGTTTCTCGAACAATGAGAAGCTTGGTTACCATTACCCGCATCATTAGTTATTTATTTGTTCAAACCTAGTCTACATGGAAAGTACTTTCAGAACTACTAACACATGCCCCCGTGGGGGATAAACATACCAAATAGTGTACAATGTTTGCCTAGACTTCACTTTGTCTCCAGCCTTATATAAGCCATTTCTAAATTACTCAAATCTACAACCCTAAAGGACCTAAAATGGAATTTTTTAACTTTTTAAATGAAAAGTTACAGTGGGTTTTAAAAGCATCTATAGAAATATTTTTAAAAATCATTAACATTACAAAAAAAATTTGTAAGAAAAACTGAGAGCAGAAAACTTAGAGCCAAATTTTAAAAAAGTTATGGTTTTATCATTGAAAAAAGTGGGTGCCCTGCTTTAATAAATTCTACCAATAGTGTGCAGTCTCTCAGATCTGTGTATCTTTTAGAAGTAAGTTTTACAGGCGTCTCAGCTATTACCACAAAAATTCAGAAATGCTCAGACCATAGAATCAGCATTTTTAACCACCTTACCACAAAGTATTAAATCCAAATTTCAAAAACATAAAGCAAGTATAATCATACCATTTTCACTGTATATTTCCAATTAATAATTCCAATTTAAAAAACTTTAAAATATTATTCAGTTTATATTCATTTTATCTTTTAAATGTATATTCCTGGGTATGGTTTTCAAGAAGATAACATTAGTAACCAATGGAAAATATATGTAAATTATAAAAGGTACATGGCTGTGTGACAGTGGCGTGTACTAAAGATTTTCCCTATGAAATGAGCTGATAAAGAATGCCTGCAGCCCACCCCAGGGGCTCAGGCTCAGCTGTACGGTGTGCCCTAAAATCTCAGGAGCACGGTGGGCCACAATGCATTTGTGCATCGCCCATGAAATCCTCAGTCTAGCATGTGATTCCTGCATTTGCAGACATGTTTCTCCTGCATTTCAAACACTGTGACCCAGTTAGGCAGAAATGTTAAAATCAGATGGCTAAAGTGACGGCATCTGGGCAAGTGACGGCAGTGCCTGCCAGGGCAAGGCCTCTCCCTAGCAGTGTCCCCAAAGAGCTGTGGGGGCGCAAGGGCGGGGGAAGGTTGCTATAAAAAAGCATTCAGAGAGAAAAGAAAGGCATTTCAATCTTTCCCCTTAAAATTGCTTTTAAATATCAATAAGAACAAATATCCTAACAAAGTTTTCCCTACAAAATATGTAAAGCTTAAAACACAGGTTCCTTTTAAGTCATTTAACAGCAGTCTTTTCATATTTGACTATAAAGTTATATTTTTGTATCTGTGGCTTCAAAATATGCTGTTAATATAACATCCATGTATATTCAGCTTTCGAATCGCCCTCTGAGGACTTCCCTGTTCTTGACTATTAGCTCACGAGTCGTTAGATGTGGCAAACGTCAGTGGGAATGTGTCTAACACACCTGCCCCAGAGAAGCATTGGGTTAAAGAAATGTGGACTTGGACATGGGCATTAACATCTTTTAGATTTCAGGAGTATTTATTGGCAATGACATCTAATCATTTTGCTTTCCATAGAAAATTAGAGTATTCCAGATGATATTAATGTTAAATTTTTTATTAACCAAGCACTATTTATCCAACCCACTCAGACATGAAATAAAAAAGATAAAGAAAGCAAATCGATAACTTCCGGGATTTAGGAACTAAAATCTTGACAGTTTCTTCTGTCATTTATGGTTGTCACCTGAGGAGAGAAGTGCAATTGGACAAAAGAATGGGCTGGATCCCTCCTCCGTTCCCACCTGGAGATGCCTGAGGTTCATCCCAGTCCCTAGACCCTCACTGTGTCTGAGACTGAACTGACCTTACCTGGGTGGAGAACACCAAACTACTACTTCTGCAAAAATATACATTGTGTGTGACAACCTGTTTTTAAGATTTAAATTTAAAATTTAAGATAAAGAATCATTTCACTTTTTTCCTTTGTGTTTTGCTTCCTACAAAGGACATTATTTAACCAGTCAAGAAACCCATGTTATACACTATTATTGAAACATAATTAGTGATGTTTATGATTACAAAGAAAGTCACAAGATTTATTCTATATGGTACATCATTTCCATGAAGAACTTGTTTTACAAGAGTTAAAGTTTAATAAAACTTTAAAAAGACAATCTTAGAATCATCATTTTCATCTCTCTTTCTTTGGCACCTTTGCAAACTATATTTTTATTTTGATTTGCTTGCTTATTTTTTCATTCCTTTTCACATATTTAGAGTACTCGCTTGTTTTAGAGAATTAATGTGCATTTTAGAGCTTTGAGAAAAAAGTTATTTTTGTGTGTCCCTTCCTTTTTGAAGGATTTCCTCAAAGCTGTGTTCTCATAGTAGTAGTCCCAAAGTGGGTGATTAAGTCAGGAGGTGGTACCACTTAGCTGACCTGACTTAATCTTCCCCATTTGGCCTTGCAAATTTCTGAAGAAGCAATTGCACAATTTGTATCAAATTGGGGGAGAAGGAGGAGTTTGCTGGGCCACCCAAATGTATTCACAAGGAAACAAAAATTCATATAATGCACGAACATTACCCCCATTATATATTTTTGTCTTGTTACAGTTGAAAATTCATCACACACACTGAGGCAGTCCTCTCTTGAGGCCACTAAATCAAACGGAATTCTTGCTTTCCATCAGTAGGCACGTGAGCCATCTCTTGGGCCCTGCACAGGGGAAATAATCATCTCTGTCAAGGGCCTAATGGTTGAGATTAGTTCAATACTTATGGTTTCAGTAAACGCCAAGTCTCATATAAAGTTGCATGAAATTTTTAAAAAAGCATGGGAAAGATATCTCCGAATGCTATAAGTCAAATAAATCAGAGAAATTGTGCCGGTGGCATTTCATTCTCTGAAATTCACATTCTAGAGATCAGACTATTGAAGGCTAACCCATGCACACGCACACACACAATAGATAGTAAGTAGACAGATAGACAGACAATTATTCTGTGGAACTGACATTGGGAAATGGTGACCTCATCACATACTAGGGAACCACCTGTTGAATGACCCACCCTTGATTTGTGAGCAAATATACTTGAAATAGAGTTTCTCATGAGAGTTGAATATTCTTACTACTCTGCATTTTCAAATGAATGAGTTTCTCATTTTCAAGTGATAAATATCAAGTATAAAATACATTTATTTTTACATCTTCTCTTTGTCTTAGATAAAAAGAGCTCTTTACACTGCTATAACATAGAGTGGTGTGATATATATGTAAATATCTATCATCTACTTGTGTATTCTACATTGCAATCAAAATTATTGGTACATCCTATAAAAATTCCCTATTAAAAATAACATTCAGAAGAATCTGAAGATAATAAATTATGATTTATTGAAGACTATTTTCAGATGGTTATATAATATTATCATATATAAATTGCTTCACTCTGAGAAATCACATAAAACAAGCTATATTTCAATCTAGCTATTTATTTTTATTCAGTCAAATGGGGATTTGAAAATATTACTCAAGAAATGACTATTTGGCATGCATCATTCCCCTGAAGAGTGATTGTTTTCAAAGGCATTGATTCTCTGTGTGAAAACAATTTAAAAATAAGAAAATCCAAGATTTTCTACAAAATGCTACCACTATTATTTTAACCTTGGAGGATAACCTTGGATATGTCTGCTCTAACAACACAATTTTTTAAAATAAATTGATCTTTAATTTAATTCTATTGACAAACTTGCCCAAGAAGCTGGGTCACCTATTGCTAAGGACAATACAGAGCACACCCAAACTGAAGTAAGTACTTTCTTTGGGTGTTTGGTGTTCCATTCCTATAGTCACCAGACTCATGAGATAGTAGAAGTGAGACTAAGTGTACCCTCACCTGTGTCTCATAACTGAGGAGGACTGAGCCAACATTTTGTAATATTATTTTACTACACATGAACTAAACATAAATATATACATAAAACTCTAAAGAATGTACAGCGTGTTCTGACAGAAACTTTCATTCTCTCTTCACTCAGAGGAGAATCTTTAAGAAAGTTGGCCAAAGCTCATGTGTTTCTTTTCCAGTCTCTTACTGTTGTATTGCCCCAGTTTTTTTGATCATCAGCTGTCTTATACTGTCTCCTCGGGCTTGATTCATTTGCTCATTTGGGGGCCATCACCTGCAGATCACGTTCTTTCTGAGAATAACATCCTTCCTGAACACATTTGAAAACACCTCTTCAACTTGGTGGTGTTATGATCTCTGAAAACTTTCATGTCTATTATTTGGTTGATCAAAAACTCCATTACATTTTTTCTGCAAAATAAAAGACACTTTTTCATTTTCACCAATAACTATTGATTTATCTATTTTCAGTATGTCGGCTATCTCCTGCTATTGGCTTCTAGTGGGGAGAGGCCAGGGGTGCTGTGAACTATCTTCCAATGCATAACACCCCCCTATTGCAAAGAATTATTTGATCAAAATATCAACAGTACCTAGAAATTTCACAAACCACTTTTGACATGCTTGCTCAGTCATAACATCTTCTCCATACACTGTACAAATCTTTTTTTGCATTTCAGTTGCATTTTTGCCTTTCTTGAAATAGTAAAGCAGAGTACACCAAAAACGTTGTGTATTTTTTTCCATCTTCAATATTAAAATAGCTCAGCAAAAAATTACCAATTTTGATAATTTTTTAAAAATGCATGCTGATATGACAGCCATCACAATTCAAGCGAACAAACTTGTTTTGAATAAAGTTAAAGACAACGAAGCACTACTGGAGCCATTGGAGAGGTAAAAATTCCATAACGGACTTTCTGGCCAACCCAATACTATGAAGAAGTAACTACAAACAGATCCTTTAAGATATATATATTTTTTATGAAGTTGAAAAATAAAGGTGTAATGAGTATAATGCATGTATATACTATGCATACATACAAGAAGTTGGAAAATGGAAAACAAGACAGGAAAAGAATAAGCTAGGTAGAGAAATAGGTCAAAACCAAAAATCCATAAGCAAGAGGGGTACATTACGCAGAGATCCCTGCCACCCAAGGCAGTGGGGAAACACCTGTCTGGCTCTTACATGAAGGTTACGGGTGTGGAGATGTATGGGCTGAGTTAAGAGAGGACTCAGATCTCATTAGTTGAAGACGTTGAGGACGATGATTCTATTTTCAACTGTAAGTCGATTGGACACAGTTTATACTCACAGGTTTCATTAGAAGAGCCAAGTTACTTGATATTCAAGTGTGAAAAATGACCTTTTCTTTAGAAAACAATGCTGGTCTTAAATTTCTAATAGAAGATTCTCTCACATAAATGATCATACATTCTGGGAGAACATTAACTGTAGATCTTCAGAAGGTATTGTTAAGGTGAAATGTCCCACTCCAGAAAGTTATATATCTTTGCAACAAAATGACCAATCAAAAAGGATTAAATTCAATATCACTTATTTATAGATGAAATTCTTAGTAGAGCATTCATAAATTTATCTAGCTATGAGGGGTTGTAAATGATAATTCTTAATTTTTCTTTTTACTTTTAATTACTTAAAACATTTCTTTGGAAATGAGAACAGATTTACTTAATATTTCATGTCAGTGTTGTTGACTATTAAGGTGAACATAAAATAATAGTTCAACAAATAGTTAACTGTACCTGATACTTTTAAAACAGTAAAAATATTTATTCCTTTGGAATAATTTGATATACATATGGCAGTGAGTAGATACTGAGAATCTAAGAATCCAATTTAATGCATGATTTAATACTTAACCAATGCTTCAATTGTAGAATATGCCAAAATGGTGAATAAGAATATAAAAAGCTACAGAAATTTGGTACCAATATAACATTTTAACTACAACTTAAAAAGTTAAAGGCAATAGTTTCTTAAAATATACCACAGAGTTTCCTTCACTGATATTATGAGAAAAAGCTCTGTATTTTGTGATTACCCTAGCAGGTTCAGAGCAAGTCAAAAATAGGTTCTATATAGATATCTACTAAACACTGACACAAAGATATATCTGTGCATTTATTTAACGAATTAACAATAGCAATAAGATTTCATAAACTATGAACTATCTACTCTATCATTAAGCAACCACGGTGCTCACAATATTATGATTTTATAGGCATTTATGTAAACTCTATGATTTATTCAAAAAAGGTCTGAGATAAGTATTTGAATATAATATTTCAATCAAAGGAGAAACTAAATCATAGTGGAAATGTCAATAATAAACTATTTAAAACTTCAGATGAATGGAGAGACTATTAAATAATTTATACATATACAATTTGGATTCAGCAATATATCTCTGGGTTTATATATTCATTTCAAAGCTACTTTGGTCTCTCTTCTCTCTTCCCATCACGTTATTTATGTTAGTTAACAACTTTTTATATAGCACTAACTATGTGCCACTGTTCAAAGTACTTTACCAATATTAATTCATTTAGTGATATGAGTTCTAGTCAACTTAGTTCAATTATTCCACAATATCCCTTTTCTTTATTATTATAAAAGCTAATAATAATCTGTTTTAGACATAATCTTAAACTCAATATGAGTTTATATGGCATGCACTTTATGAAATATTCCTTTCTATGCTGTAATCTATTTGCATATCAGTATCCGTGACATTGCTGTGTGGAGAGTTGACCTTGCTCAGGCAGTCTCCAAGGACTTACTTAACGAGAACACCAAGCCTGTGGCTCGTACTTCCTTCAGTCCTCTTCTTGACTCCAGTTTTCCACTATTGCCTGTTGGCAAGACCCCTAAATTGCATGTAGTATATTAAATAACATGTCACATCAGCACTTCCCAAGGCTCAACTCAGAACACGCTAATCTTAAGGGATTCTCTGATAAGCAAAACAATTTAAATACAGCATAATATTAGCAATGATAGTGTAAGCTATTTTGTTACAATATGCATTCAAAATGCCTGGAGAAATCTGGCTGTTCCAAGTATACTTGACTAAAAAATATCTCCTCCTCACCTCGTTTTTTAAATTAACACCTGTACTAATTCTGAACAACTGGTGCCCAGAGAGGGCATGTTGAGCAGTACTGCTCTGCACCAGGGTTCAGCAAGAAAGTCTGGCTTGTGTTTTCCTTTCCTTATTTTGTACCAAGGCATCAGCGATGGCCTTATTTTTCAATGTTCTGTCATCAAGGCTTCCTACTGTGTGAGAAGTCATATATTTTACCTGATAAAAATGCAGCTGTGAAGCTCTAAATAAATCAGAAACTATTCTAAACACAGCCATTAATGCATGGCAGAGAGCAGTCCAGGAGAATATAGAACTACTTAAGCATTCCACCAGCTTGCATTTTGTCCAGGTCCACATCTATTCCAAGCACAAACATAAAAACAAAAAATAAAGTGATTTACGACACTGTAAGTTGAGCTCCCGTCTAGACAGTACGCTTTACAGGTGAATTGGAAATCTCAACTGTTATTACATGTGATAATTGATTACACTAATCAGTTGGCATATTGAATTCTCTTTCCTGACAGTCGTAACTACATCCTGTTTAGTGCAAAATACCAGCTTCGGAAATACATTTTACACTGTGAGCTTGTATAACTTTGAAATGCTTCCTATGTGATCGATGCATTAAAGTTTCTTACAACTTATTATCTTATCTAAGTGTCAATTTCAATCACACTTTAATAAAAAATTATAAATTTCTCCTTCAAATTAAATCAATACAAACTAAGTATTTTGGCTTTTTGGTACCATTTTCATCCTTCACAAAGTATAGTATTCTCTGGTTCTGTGTATAATAGACATGGCAATCAATAATAATCAAGCCCAAATAAGAAGTAAGTAGTCTCCTTGACAGGCAAGTCTGACTGGGAAGATGACCAGTCTAAGGAATGTCACAAGGTATAAGTTAGTTCCTAGTTCCACCGTTAACATATTGTGTGACTTTTATTAAGTAACTTAATTTCTCTACAACCTCAGTTTTCTCACAATACAAAAAAAAATCATGTACTTTGAAGTCCTTTCAACACCTCAAATTCTACATTTCCTGCATTTTTAAAGCATCTAATTACAATAGTATAAGAAGTTATAAATTGAACTTAACAGATATAGGCTGAATGCAAATATTTTACTATTTTTATTATTTAACAAGGGAGTCCTGTTTGAAGTTCAAATATACCATTACAGCATGCATTCTCCCTCCCTCTCTCCCTCTCTCTCTCCCTCTCCCTCCTTAACAAAATGAGATTTCATTAAAGACACCACTCTGGAACTTACTTGTTCCTACAAGTTAACTATGTGTACATAAATAGTCCTTCCATTTACTACATAAATATCTGCCACATTGTCTGTGATACTGACATATGATTGCTAATATTGGGCCTCTTGGTGGGCATTTAGATTCAGATTTTTCCAATTTGTTGCAGTTACAAAGTATCAATACAAAGTATCAATATCTGTACAGCACTGGTACTTCCGGTTTAATATACATGATCTTCAAAAAATGTATTAATGAGATAAGGTATACTCATGGTTTACATTTTAATGGATGTCATTTAATATTTCCAAAATAATAATAGCAGTTCAAACTGCCATCCCTGTGTTCAGGCACTGGCCAGAATGGAAGTCTAATGCACTATTTTGAGGGTGTGGGGCTGGTGGGAAGTGAGCTTGAAGTTGTGACACGGTCCATTTTTCATTTTTGAGAGATGACCAGCAGTGCTGAGAAGATGAACTAAAATTAAGACCGACTGAAGCCAAAAAGAACCACAAAGAGGGTGTTGAAGAGTCTGCATATGATAAAAATAAAGGCCCAAACTAGGACACTGCTGAGTGATCACAGAGAACAGCCACCGCGATAACTCCCCAGACCGGTGTGCACTGATGCAGATGGCGAGGTCCTCGAATGTGACCGGGTGAATTGAGATGAATGTCTTTTCATTCACTCACCAACCGATACTTATCAAGCACCTCCCGTATGCCAGACACAACCCTCGGCTCCAGGGAGACAATGATGAACCAAGTCTCCGTCCTTATGAAAGTGAATCCCTACTAAAAAGAAAGACACTCAAACACAAGGTAAGAAGTGAGGCGAAGAAAAATAAAATAAGGGAGAAGGAGAGTAATAAGCCTTGAGACTGGGGTGTTTTAAATCAGGCGACCAGGCAGAGGTTTCCTTCGCTGGTAAGATTAGAGCTGAGATGTAAAGGAAGTAAAAGTTGAGAGCAGGGTATATGAAATGGCCGTGTTCTCAGCAGCCCGAACAGTGACAGAAAACCTTACTGAAGTTACAATGCTACTCATCTCAGCGTAAGGAGAAGATGAATAATGGGAAACCATTTGGCACAATACACAATGGAAATGTTTGGAAAATTAAAAAACAACACACTTTCAGACCCTGTTACTTAAAGATGCCTTCTACTAAATGTGTTAAGATTCTGTCATGAGAAATGATCTTTAGGCAAATTAATAAACGACCCCATTAGAACAGAGTTTATGAATCTGCCTACAAAAGCAAAGGCTTTTAAAAATTCCAGCCAGCTCATTAAAATAATGATGGCTAATTGAGAGGGCATTGAAGAGTTCTTGGTGCTTTGCAGTGATTCTGTGTGTCCCTGCCCTTACGGGGACATCCTTTTCGCCCTCCTGGGCAGCGCTGCTTCTGTTTTAAATGTCTATTGCATAACTGGTTTCCTCACACTTTGCTATGCCTTCTGTGGTCTCGTTGCATAGATAATGGGGTTTTTTATTTAGGTGGTATAACGCAACCGATAGCAATTCACTTGCACACTATGCAATCCAAGCCCCTGGAGGGTTGATTGTCCAGAGACTGTTTAGCCTTCCTTAGCCTGCCAAGAGTTAATAATACGTTTTTAAAATGAGCATAATTAAGCCAGTAAAGACGTGTTTATTTTAACTGTAACACCTATTTTCTTACTATGTTGGAAGCATTTCCGTTTTTGTTTTAGCAAACTCTCTGCAATTATTTTGACCAATGGAAGTGTTTTCCTTGAAGTTTGCATATAATTGATATATTTATTCATTTTACTGTTTAAACTTTATTTGGGGAGCATATTTTGCAATATTTTTGTTATAATCACCTTCTGAAGAACACTAGTTGGCTATGTGTCATATAAAGAAATCAGTCACAGAGA
>PVKM010038514.1:0-14087 GCA_004027735.1 Carollia perspicillata
GCAGTAATTCATTCACTCAGCAAGCATCTATTGAGTGCCTTCTGTGTGCAAGGAAGCATGCTAAGCTAGTATTAGTGACCAATTAACACCTACTGTTTGCTGAGCTTTATCCTATATGCTTTACATAGAAAAATGACTGAAGCTTCACTACAATCCTCTGGGTGTTATTTTCTCTTTTTATGTAGGAGGAAATAGAGACACTAAAAAATCCAATAACTTGTCCAAGAGTCTATATACAGCTACTAACAGAGAGTCAGATCTTGATCCAGGGAGTCTGGATCCTGAACTCTTCACAGATGCATTCCCTGTCCTAACAGTTTCTAATAAGAGATAAGTAACCAATTTAAAGAAATTGTGTAAAATGTTAGTAATTTGAAATGACAGCATATGATGTGATGAATTAGAGTGTTTTGTAGGAGAATGAGCCTAGAGCAGGGACGCTTTTAGGGAGGCTCATGAACTTGGTGCAGGATGTGAGCAAGGGACTCAACCAGGCTGAAGAGTGGGGTTGAAAGGGAAGGGGCAGACACCAGACAGAGAACGAGCAGGCAGTGGGGCGAGTGGGGCCAGACAGTGCGTAGCTCGGGTGCTCCCCCATTCTGTGTGTCTGTAAGCTCCTCTTTAGCATCTAGCCTAAATGAAAATTTAATTTTACCAGCTGGTCATTGCCTGTCTAAATCACCCATCTCTTCCAGTTTACCACAAGTAGAAAAATTAATGTTAGAGAATCAGAGGCTCACGTATGAGCAAATGAGCATGATTGTCACACACGCACAAAAGAACTTTTATTAAACACCTTCGGATCTTCATAGGGGTAGGGCCAGGAGCTCAGAGACCCACGTGAGTGTTTGCAGTGACAGGCAGCTTCTGTACAATTTAATGGAGCATCAGTTGTGAGCAAAGGCCCTGAGCAAAATGGACATTGGTAGGTGAGGTGGTTCTTGCCTTCTTTAGCCACCAGCCATGTGGACACTAAGAAGGAGACCCTTGGAAGGTATGAGCAGTGGCACCCTATAGCCAGCTCCAGGACCCCGTAGAAGGGGGAACAAGGCCCCCCTTCACTCTCATCACCTCACCCAGAAACAGGAACCAATCCTACTGCAACCTAGCGTCTCAGCCTGCCCGGGGACAGGCCAGCAGGAAGGAGAGGCACAATCTGTGTCACTTCTGCTCTCTGATGGTCACTGACCTGCAGACTTCCAGCTGCGAGACGGCCTCTGGGTGCCCTACACCCAGCTTCGTCTTAGGGAGACCCCAGTGTCCTGTGGAAGGGGTCCAATGAGCTTTCTGTGATATCGGAACTGCTCTGTATCCATGTAGTTCATCACGGGAGTGTCAGCCACCAGTGGCTGTTGAGCACTTGAGATGTGCCTAGTGCAACTGAGGGACTACATTTTTAATTTGATTTGATTTAATTTAATTTAATTCATTAAAATTACAATCTGAACAGTGACTAGTGGCTGCTTACTGGATAGCACCGCTTCATACTTTCTCTCTCTCTCTCCTCATCTGCTCTGCCTTCCCCTTATTTTCCCACCCACCCCCTCCCTCTTGCTGAAACAGCGCCTGTGAAATGTGGACTTCCTATTTTTTTAAAACCCTCTCAGTCTGGGCCAGTATCCTAATGAGCCAGGTGAATGTGGCCTCTTTTAGCCGAAAAGGAAGGTCTGTGATGATAAATCAGAAACAGAATCCTTCAGGAATAACCCACAGACACAGACACACAGGATGGGGTAGCACCGGAGCTACGCACTGTCTGGCCCCACTCGCCCCACTGCCTGCTCGTTCTCTGTCTGGTGTCTGCCCCTTCCCTTTCAACCCCACTCTTCAGCCTGGTGAGTCCTTGCTCACATCCTGCACCAAGTTCATGAGCCTCCCTAAAAGCCTTCCAGCTCTAGGCTCAGTCTCCTACAAAACACGTTTCAGCAAATTCAGTCAACAAATATTTATTGAGCGTCTACTGGCCTCAAATTATTATAGTCCAGTAGGGAGACACAGTGGCATAAAGAAGTAGACATAAACACATAGACACAGAGTGGGATATACCTGTTGGTTGATATTCCTTTGGTTGCACATAACAGAAAACTCCAGCTGGTGTAGGCTGCAAAGGGGAGCTCGTTAGCTCATGAAGTCCAAGAGTACATTTTGAAGTTAGGAGGGGCCTGATCCAGCAGCTCAAACAACGGTGGTGGTGGCAACATTCCCCATGCTCATTTCTTCCTGGCTTTCTTCATTTTCGCTTCCTTTTCAGGCACCACGGGGAGATAAGAAGGCTTCACACTTGCCATGGACCCGTGTGTGTTCCTCTCCAGAAGTTCCTGCCACCTTCCAGGGTGCACTCCGATCAGACAGGCCTGGCTCACAGCATTGCCTCTGAGCTGGAGCCCCTCAGGGCTCTGATTGGAGAGACGTGGGTCCCGGGAGCTACCCCTGAAATGAAGTGGATCACAGAACTGTTGCCAGAGCAGAAGAAAGACTAGAGGCTAAGCAGAGAAAAAAAACAGCAAACGTCTGGATGGTACGTGTGAGACATACCAAGAACAAGGAGAAACAGGTGCCCAGGTCTGCGTGCCCGTCACGGAAGGTGGACCAGCAGAGGGTGAGCCAGAGTTGACTCTTGAGAAGAGAGCAGGGGTTTGCTGCGCAGACAGGAGGGGAGTGAGGACGGCCCAAGCAGTCACGGAAGAGAATGAACTGTATGTCCGTAGTTTTGTACCAGGCAAACTCTTGACAAAAAGCCAGGCTCTGGGGCCATAGTGCTGGTTTTGATTCCAATTCTGGAACTGACTAGGTGCATAATCTCAGCTGTTTTTTTAACCTTAGGTTACTTAGCAACTTAACTAACTTGGTTACCTAACCAGGGCAGAGCTCATGCCTCAGTTTTCCCATCTGTAAAATGAGGAAAGTAATAGAACCTACATCACAAGTTGTTATGACAATTAATTAAAATGTTTCTAAATGTCTAAAGCAGTTAGAATAGGGCCTAACACATAGAAAGTGCTAAAAAATATATTGAATAACATAGCATGTCTTTATTGATTAATGCTTGCTATAACCTAGTTTAAAACGATGGCTTACAATTATTTTGTGTAATGCAGTGCAAGTTCGGTTTTTAAAAAATCACAACAAAGGAAAAATAAAACTTGACCTTTGACCCGACCACTTACAGAGGTGACATTAAATGTCGTTCAGAACCCCCGTTCTTCTCGTATGCAAACTGCACTCTCTCCAGTCAGACTGTCGTAAGCCGTTATCCCACAATTGCACATTTTATACAAAATGTAGTTTCTCTTTCCGGCTTTTGTTTCCTAAGGGCTAATCTTACAGACTTATTTTTACAAAATGTTGCTTAATTTAGCCCACCCAGCCTTATGAGACAACAACCTGATGCAAACAACCACAAAGGAAAGGAATTTAGCAGGGTGTACCCACTTTGCCTTGTGTTCATTTTGTCCAGGCTGGGCTCTGAAATCGGATCCACAGTCTTGTAATTCAGAGTCTGCGACTTACATGTTCTTAACTGATTAATTAATTAATGTGTACACCTTAGAGGCTTTGGACAGATGCTCTCATTGTATTTCACTCTTTGGAAACCCTCCAGTCTCCACCCTTAAGAAACAATGGCTTTCAAAATGGTCTAAGCAGAAAGAAATATATCTTACTCGCAGTAGGCGGAAGAGAGGAAGTTAGCAAAGGCCTGTGGGGAGGCCGGGATGCAGGGCAGCACTCAGAAAGGATGTGCACTCGGCCCGCTGCCTGCGTCTGAGCCGCAGCTCTGCCTGGTCCACACTAAGTGACTTCAGCAAACGCCTTACCAGGGCCTCTGTGTCCTCCTCCATAACATGGGGGTGGTAAGAATGCCTATCTCATGGTACCAGCAAGTCCCCAGGAAGGCGCCCAAGGATCCCCACCTCCTGGAGCTCATGGATGGGCATACTCCTTCCTGTTGTCTCAGGGCTGGTCTGCATGACCGCATGAAAGTGACAGGAGTGGTGGCATGTCACTTTCAAGACTCAATGATACTTGTTCAAAGCTGGAAAGATAGCTTTCCAGTGGCTGCTGGTTCCTCCACTGCTGGGGCACAGGACGCCTCAGTGAGTCCTGTCCTGATCCCCAGGCCAGGGTGAAGCGGACGACCCCCAGGCACATTGGCCTCTTGTGTGAAATGGGATGGTTCGTGGTTTGGAAATACATCTGAGGGTTCAAAGGAGACTGAGTTACGTTTCTGAATTTGCCTTTGGTATCTGAGTTTGCTGTTAGGCATCAGGTTCACTGGAAGTACTTCCCTGTCCAATTACCCATCCAAACCTGGCACGTTCATTCAGGAGGGCCTTCCAGAGGGGGACGGGCACGTGGGTGCAGGCAGAAAACATTAAGTCTCTGACTTTGGTTGCGTATCTGGTCTGTTTCACAGGAGTGACTTGTGACAGATGATCATGAGCAACTGTATTGTGTTCTTCTGTTGTTCCTTTAACTTTTCTCAGGGGGCCAGTATCTTCTCTGTCTCTGGTTAAAACCTTCTGCAGGCTCAGGACTCTTCCAAACACTCAGGCAATTCAAAGCCCCAGGGTCACACTTCACAGATGGCAGTCTCCGTGCAGAAGGCAGAATGTGAGTGTGAGCAAGCCACAAGGACAAGGCAGAACTAAGGGCTCTGCTCCGAGATGAGGTGGGCGTGTTGATTTAACGAGCACAACAAAATAGCAGTCATCAGCTCCGTTCTGACAAGGCAGCGCCCCACCCGGACCACCACCATGCAAATCAAAATTATTGAGACAGTTACTTAAAATAACAATGTATATTTGTTACCATGGACAATGGACATGGCCTTTCATGTATTTCGTGCCTTGAGATAGTTGTTAACTTTGCTAACACTTGTAGAGAATTCATTAATAAGCAAATAAACATTTATTGAGGGTATGCCCCCAATTTCTACTAATATTGGTAAGTAATGCAAAAGAACTAGGGACCCTTGTGTTATGTTTCCACACAAGCCTCCCTGCTTCCAGGAAGGTGCCCACTGGCCTCTCCACTGAGCCCCTATAGCAAGCGTTGAATGGTCCACCTAAATACTCTTTAATTATTCAGTTTTCCACACTGCTCTTCTGTGGTTTCATTTTACAGTCTCCATTTTCCCAGTGAATTTCTGAACTTCCCGAGGACAAGCGGGCATCCATGCTGCCTGTACCCATGAGAGGTGTCTGGTAATGCTCCGAGTGGAGGTAATGCCTGCCACGAGGGCCCACTTCAGACCTAAGACTAGGAGTCCTGCAGTTACCCCTCTCCACAGGAAGGGGTGGGAGGTGGGGAGGGAGGGGAAGAGAAGATGGAAAAACTCAAAAGAATCTGGCAGATTCCCTGTCACATTTCTTACAGAGAAGAAATAAAAGCCAAATCTGTCACAAAAGATCCCTCGATTTCTAGTTCTATACAATTCTGGCCAACGATTTCTCTCAGAAATGAGGAGGGCACCTTGGTGGAGAGAGAGCCTGGGGAATTCTGGGACCCACATCCTCGTCCGCCAGCGCCAGCCTCGGCGTCCATGGCGAGTCTTTTCTTCCTGCCACTTTCCTTCCTCCATTCCTCCCTTCTTTGATTCCTTCCAGTGGGATCCTTTGGGGCTGTGTTTTTATTTTTGTGTTTTGGTGTTGAGTTGTGTGGGTTTTTTATACATGTAGGCATTAACAGCTGATCGGATGCATCATTGGCGACATGTCCTCCCACGCAGTGGGTTCTTTTCATTCGGTCTTCGATTCCTTTCTACCAGGTAAGGACCTGCCACGTCACGGGCGCTGAGCTGGGCGCTGTCGGGCAGGGAAAGGCACCGCACGCTGCGCCTGGGAGAAGCCTGCCACCCTCACTCCTTTGGGAGCAGAGAGAGGTTGGCAGGAACACAGAAACGAACTGGAAGGACAAGAAACACACCCAGGCGATTCTCCTGATTGTGTTCTAGGAAGTAGCTCGAGCACTGAATTAGCAAACCCTGAACTGGCAACAATATTTTCATCAACCAACCAATGCATAACCTGGTTTTACGTGTGTTTCTGTCTAAAGACACCTTGTTCAATATATAGTTGACTCAGTAACATTAAAGACATGGCCAACAGCACTGTGACTCGTGCCTGGACCAAACGTACCTGACACACATGTCATCTCCACAGGCCCTTCACATCACCCTCGTGCTTGGGAACATGACACAGCACTCCACCACTGGCTCGGAGGATGTTTTAAACCGCAAAGTCGACAACAAAAATCTCAAAAATGTGAAAAGCAAGACCGCAGAAAGGACACTTACTTACATTATAAGAAGCACAAACAAGAAAACCGAGCATCTGGGACTGTGAGCCTCAGGCAACTCAAATTTTCCACAGCTCTGCCTGCGCCCACAAATGACCGTGGAGGGCTGCAAGTGTTGATTTCAGGGTAAAAATACATTTTAGCAAGTGGAAAATTCACAAATATGACATCTGCAAGTAATGAGGGTTGACTGTGTGTGCATGTATGTACACACACGCGTATACATGTATACACATATGTGTGTGTATGAAGTTCCCACTAAGAAAAATTGAGGACCATAAGAGGAAGGAACAAACACTGCGAAAACGTGTGTGGAGAACAGGGGCGGTGAGCAGAGGGGAGAGCCGTGAGCAGGGAGGGCCTCCCCTCATTGGGACCTGGACGAGCGAAGTTGGGACGTGAGGTGCGTCTGTGAGAAGGGACAGTGTGGAGGGAGAAGGGGCTGCCCTGGGAGCCCAGAGGAAGCAGCTTGGACGGGAGGTAGAAGCCAGGTCAGGAGGCACGTGGAAGTGCATGACTCAGCTTGAGAAATACTGAGACACGCACCTGCGGGAAAGGGACGAGGAAGCTCACCACGTGAGTCTCTCACAGGAGTTTGCTCAACTCCAAATACCAAGTAAGAGAATCCTTTTATAAGAAGTGACCAAAGAGCAGGTAGTTCTGAACTCGTAGATGAGAAGAACGTTTCGGAGGAAAGCCTTTTACGTTGGTCTTTGCTGAAAACATATTTCACAAGGAAGTAGCAACAACCTGCTCTGTTGGCAAAACAAGAAAAATTGGGTGCCAAGCAGCCGACATGAGGCAGAGATATTCCTTTTGAAAATGAAGTCCTGTAGATACTTGTCAAATTCCACTCATGCCTGAGACAGTCAGAACAAAAGATGTAACTTCCTGTGCTGATAAAATACTACAGGCTACTTAGCAGGAAAAATATAAGTAGAGCTGGAAACTTGTCAGAAAAAAACTGGTACAGCTGAGCCTTGCACTCAGGCACACCCAGACAAGAAAAGAGTGGCTAAAAGAAACAAGTATGATCTAGACCGGCAGTTGCAAATAAATTTTTTCTGGTAACTTAAGAACAGCTGCCCTCTGTGATTAATCTACCTTTCCCCGACTCAAACTGGCGGATTGCTGGGTTTATGTCCATGACTACGGAACCCGGGTTGTCACAACTGGTGAATTTTGGCTTGGTGCGGTGGCCCCAAACATCGGGTTGTGGCATGGGCCCAGAGGTCCAAACTTCAAAGTGGCACGTCAAAATCTGGCTATAATGTGTGCACCAAAAGACATGTTCTAGAATGCCTGTAGCAGTACCATTCGTAATAACCCAGAACTAAAAGATATTCCAATGTCCACCCACAGTAAAATGGGTAAGTAAACTGTGGTACATGCACACATGCAATGCCATGCAGCAATGAGACTGTACAACCCAGAACCACACACAATAACTCGGAGGCATCTCACAAACACAGTGAGTCAAGAAGTCAAGCATGAGAGTCCCTACTGTATGTTTCCATTTGTGGGAAGGCAACACAAATAGCAAAGCAGAGAGAAGTCAAATGTTATTGGAAGTCAGGCAGTGGTTATACCCAGGGAGTGAGATTTCTAGAGCCTGGAAGGGGATGTGAGGGGGCCTCTAGGGGGCGGTGGTAAGGCTCTGTCTCTAATCTTGGTGCTGATTGTGTTACTACTCCCAAGTCTGTGTGCCCGAAGGGTCAAAAGGTCAAAATGCAAAAAAAATACCGTCAGGGTTTGGAGTAAGGAAAGGTGTTTTGATCGAGAAGGTGCCAACCAAGAAGATGGGAGCCCTTGTCATTCCTCCAATCCATCTTCCAAAAATAGTGTTTAGGCTTCTTTTATGGCCTGGGAAGGGAAACTGGGGAAGAGCTGTTTTTGGAAAACCGAGCTCCAGCAGAATCTCTCTAAGGACTAGCCCGTCTCTGTGCAACAGAAGGCAGGTGTCACTCTCCCGAGGGCCCTGGGAACAGCATAGGCTTGAACAGGATGGAGTCAGGGAGGCCGAGCATTTCACTCTGTTGCAACTGCAGTGCGTGCTCGCTTTCCAGAGTTCAGTGAGCTATACACTTAGGACGTGTGCATGTTTACGAATGGATAGTATGCTTCAGTAAAAATATTTTTAAGGTATTTACCATTAGCAGCAAGATGATAGAGCATTCTCTGTCACAAACAAACATATTGTCTGGTGACACTGGAGGACAAGGAGGGGCTCAGAAGGTGGCTTTCTCTTAGCCCCCAAGTCAACATGGAGTGAAGCACTGAGTAAAGGGGTGTCTGGAACCTCATATGAAATCTCCTCCATTCATTTACACATTGGTTCATTCATACAACATGCTCAGAGAGGGAAAAGATGCCGTCCGGGATTTTAAGACCACTCCTGCTGGTAGGAGAGACTGACCAGCAAACTGGCAATTATGCAGGGTGGCAGGTGCGGGGTTGGGGAGGGCGTTAGGGTAGTAACGGATACCGACTAGGGGCTCCAGAGCTGCAGACGCAGAAGTTGCCCCGACATGCTTGATTGACTCCTGCACTGAATTTCCGCTAACCCCCAAGCTTTCCTTTGAGCACACGGATCACTGGGGGTATTATTTAAAATGCAGGTTCTGATCCAGTTGCATGAGCTCTAGCTGCCTTTCGGATGCAGGGTGGCGCATGAGGTCTATCTGCATTTCTGATGGGGCGTTTAGGAGACACTGAAGCTGCCAGTCCTGTAGCCACTCTCCGTTGGGTAAGAGAGGTCATGTGACCAGCGGTGATTTCTTGGGCTGGATCCAACCCAGCACAGCTTGACAATCTATCTTGTGCAGCCAGTCCCTCCCAAAGGTACGCGCAGAGAAACAAAAGACAGACCTGTGTGGAAGGAGACTCGGAGCCTGGCGAGGCCCTGCCTGCTGTCGACCAACCACCGTGGGGACAGAGAGGGAGAGAGGAAGTGGGAGGAGGGGGCAGGCGGGGTGGGGGTCACGCTAGTTGACAAAACTGGAAGAACTTCGACTTGTACTCCTTTCATTCTGGCCTGCCCAACCGTCCAAACCTTTTCTTGACATAAAGAATAGACTCAAGATGTAAATAACAACATAACATTCTCACATGAGCCAAAATAGATTTAACAGAAAAATAAAGAAGTGGGTCAGGGTTGCCTCAACCATTTTGTGAGCTAAATGAAAAAAAAAACAAAAACAAAACAAACCCAAAACGTGGCTGAAATCATGGCTCACTCACTGGAAAGAAGACGGGAAGGGTGTTGCATACGTCTCCTTCTGTTCGGGAAAGAACTTCCACTAGACTGGAGCTCGGACTGCATGGAAGGAAGGCCGAGTCTTGGGGGGAAGAGCAGAGACCTGCCAAGGGCACTAGGGGCCTGGCTGGGAGGTGGGAGCTCCCGGCTTGAGGAAGAGCAGCAGGAAGCAGACAAGCTGAGCTTCAGCTTCCTTGGACGAGTTTGCTCAGCGGGGCCAGGGCTAGGGAGCCTGATGTCAACAGGAAGTCACGGAGGCATGTATTGGTTTTGTTTTCAGATTTTGGTTCTGATAACCTTTATTTTTAAAAATATCAATCAATACATTTTTTGGAATAGGTAATATATTCACATATATCAAAATTCAAAAGGCTGAACAGGTCACTCAGTTGAAATATCGACTTCTCACCTGTTTCTAGCCACCCTACTTTTCCTCCCTAGGGGTAAACTACACCATGAGTTTCTTGAGAATCTTTCCAGAAATGTTTTACACAGATATGAGCAAACTGTGTGTGTGTGTGTGTATACATACATATATATACATATATATACATATACATATATATATATATCCTCCTCCCCCTTCTACACAAGAATAAAAAGTCATCTATGACCTTATTCTGTCAAACTCTGCCTACATTGCCTCTAATCTTCTCAGACAGGGCCCAGTCTGTTGACTGCACCTCTTCACAGGTTCTCACACCTTGGGTGTCCTCTCCTGGCCCAGCTGGTGCGTGTTCTTGGCTAAACCACCCCCAGGCAGTCACATCTTCTGATAAAAGTAGAGGATGTCTACTGCAGATATTGGTGAGACCCCGAAGGACTTAAGCAGGGTAGTGATGTGACTGAATAAGAAAGAATGCTCTAGCAAAAAATACAAAATACAAGGAAGAAAGACCTATCTGATAAACAACATTTTTCAAACTTACGTAATAGTCCCCTGTAGAGTGGTGCCAGATGGATAGACAAGGGTAAGTAAGTACCTGGGTTCACACTAATAAATCCCTTTCACTGAGACCAGGTGTCTTAGTGAAGCGTGAGTTTCCTGTGAATGACAGAATACCCAAAACAACACGGTCTTAGGCAACACAGAAGTTTATTTCTCTCTCAAGAAAAAGAAATCGAACACTAGGCAGTCTACAGGGAAGTCCCATCATCATCAGAGACCCGGCTACTCCCACCTCATAGCCCCTCATATGTTGCTGCTACACTGCCCTCAGCACATGGTTCCAACCTCAAGATATAGCGTGGCAGTTAGAGTACCAGCCATCAACTCTGCATTCCAGGTAACAGAATAGAGGAAGGGTGAAAAAAAAGTCTCTTTAAAAGACAATCCCTAGAAGCCATAATTGTCAGTTCTACTTACCTTGGCCAGAACTTAGTTACATGACCATACCTGCAAAAAGGCTGGGAAATATAGTCTTCTGGGAGGCCATGTGTCCGGCTAAACATTGAGAGAGTTTTATTGCTAAGTATAAAAAGAAATGTAGATATTGGGGAGACAACTAATGCTCTCGGCCACACCAGATATATATAACCTGGAGCAGAAAGAAGAAAGGCAGGCCTGGCTGGTGTGGCTCAGTAGATTGAGTGCCAGCCAGTAAACCAAAAGGCTGCTGATTTGATTCCCAGTCAGGGCACATGGCTGGGTTGTGGGCCAGGGCCCCAGTAGAGGGCGTGTGACAGGCAACCGCACACTGGTGTTTCTCTCCCTCTCTTTTCCCCTCTCGTCCCCTCTCTCTAAAAAGAAATAAATAAAATCTTTTAAAAAAAGAAGAACGGCAGATTATTTTGGAGTATGTGAAGCATTGGACTAATTTGTGGGGTTCTGTACCCCCAGAATTGTTCTTTCCCAAACACATCTCTGCTTCTGGTCCCTTGCCTGGATTCCTGCTACTATGTCTTTGTTAGAAAGCCGCCCACCTCACATTCCCCTGTCCAGTTCCATAGCCCCTGTCATTTTTCCTATTAAAACCTGCTCATTCTCCAAGCCCCATCTCAAATGCTGCGTTATTATTTCCGACCTCCTCTTGAGGGTTAGAACTTGTCTCTCTAGAACTTCATTTATAGTTCTCCTTGGGCCTTGGCTTTCATTTAACATCATGCTGTCTTAGGTCAGTGGTATAGCTGTGTGCTAGAGTGTAAATTATCCCACAGGTAGGACAGAGCCTTCCCCAACTCTGTTCTGGGTAGCAGCAGTGAGTAGAATGCACTTAGTGAGAATCTGCAAGCCGCAGTGACCCCTTGAAGAAAGGCAAGGTCTGTGAATGAAGTAAGGGGAAAGAACCACGAAGTCTGTGTACCCTTTTAAGGAAAGTGTTAATGGATCAACTGCAACTTCCTGAATTTCCTAACTGTAAATGGATTTCAAAAACACAGGACCATTGCTAAAGTTGTTAACTCTCTTTAGAGGCCCAGTTCAGTGTGACCTGCTTCTCATTTCCCATATGTGGTTGTTGCTCATTTTCTAGGTCTTCCTGAAAACTCTTGCTAACGAAGAAGAAAAATAAGTATGAAAATTATCAAAATAAAGAAAATAAAAGCCAACCAAAACAATAGCACTAGCTAACACGTGACAGATGCTGACCCTTTGCCAAGTTTAGTGCTAAGCACTTTACCTGCATCACCTCATTTCAGCCTTTCAACAGCCCCACTAGGCAGAGGCTTCTCATTTATCTCGAGGGGACTGAGGTCTAGAGGGATTAAGTAAGTCTTCCAGGCGAGCTGCAGGGCTGGACTACTTCCTGTTCGTATCGCCCTGCAAATATATGTACTGTTTCCTTTCATAAAACTTTATCTAAATCATTGTTTTCATCCTTGATAAAGTCTCCTTTCATACACACACTCTGATATTATGCTCATTTCATAGAAGCAATGGATAGTTTCATTTGTTAAAAATCATTCTCCAGCCACCACCGCATAGGAATAACACTCCCATCGTTCGTGAGTTGCTAATGTTGTACACTATATTTGGGGATCAGCGGTATCAATCCTACTGCGTCATATTTGTCACCCTCTACTTGGTGGCACCCAGAACACTTTTCGGCCTCCAAACTGTTTACAAATATCAATCATGCCATGATTTAGGCTCTATGAAATAAAGATGTATACAGATGTAAGGTATTGGGTTTCATAGTTGGACATGTTTTTGTTTTATTTTATTTTCTCTCGACATGTGGGTATAACGATATCCTCCCTATTCCCAATGTCTAGCATCTTTCTCTGTTGCTGGAGCCAAATGTAATTGTCAGGCCACTTTGATACAGAGTGGAGCTATGCGACACGCCAGTGCTCAATTCCTCAGCTATCCCCTGTGCTTTTTAAAAATCTATTTCCCCTTCCCTAGAAACCCTTTCACTTCTGCATCCCAACATGTTAAACTTTCCTCTGCTTAAAAAAACAAGAAAAACATGTTCTCAACGTCACATTCCCCTCTATTCCTGCTCTATCTTCACTTCCCACACGGGCAGAGCATCCTGACAGAGCGGCTTATGCTCCGTTTCACCTCAGGCCACTGCTTGCTGGCACACACCTTCAACTAAATCACGAAAGTCAACAAAACCACCATCCTCCCCACCTCCAACCCTTTTCCAAATCCAAATGAGACGTTTTACTCCTTATTTTAATGGCCCTCCAGTCTGCACTTGACATTGCTGGCTGACTCCTTCTAGTTTATTTCCTAAGTTCCCCATACTCTAGTTCCCTCCGCCCCCTCTCCCCCTTAAAAACTTCAGCTCGATTGAGGTATAACTGACAAATAAAGTGGAAGGTGATTTGATTGTCAGAGGATTCCTCCAATCCTCCAGCCCCTTTTTATTACAGGCTGGTGTTCTACCAGCTTCCAATCTCTTTTCACAGCTCTTTACACACTTTCCTTGGGCGGGGCTTACCCACTGTCACAGTTGCAGCCACCACACGTCTGCTCCAAACCTCCCCAGAGCTATGGACTCCTAGGCACACCAAGTGACTCATACACATCTCCACTTCGATCCCCATGTATCATCAAACTTCATATGTCCAAAGCTAAACTTAGATCTTTCCTACCTAAACTTCTCCTCTTTCTATAATTAATTATCCAGCCATGGACACCAAAAAATCTGAGAACTATTTTAGGCTCCTTCTCAGTCTGAGAATCCATTTATCTAAGTATACCTTCCAATCCTTCCTTCCTCTCTATCCTTACTACCAGTATGAAATTTCCTTTGATAGGCCCCCAGCATCTTCTTCTTGGACTACTGTAATGGTTTCCTAACTGTCCTGCCTTTGACTTTCATATCCATTCTCTGAATACTACTAGTGTTCTCTCGATAACATAAATCTGACCATGCCATCCCTCTGCTTAAATTTCGTCAATGGGTACCACCCCATTTGGACACTCAAGATTAGAGACCTGGCTGCTTAAAGTCCTTGGAGACCTGTGCTCTTCCAGTTTTTCCAGTTTCAACTTTGAGGTCCCTTGGTAAAGGCGAGCACCATCCTTCAATCCTTCCCCACCTTTCCCGGGAGCTGAGCTACATGTCCCAGCTCTGCATTC